>JAHZMX010006425.1:0-13327 GCA_027743895.1 Seira musarum | reverse complement strand
CACACAGACACACAGACACACAGACACACAGACACACAGACGGACAGACAACCCAATCGAAATCAATACTCCGCTGATGACGTCAGCTACGTAATAAAAGAGAAGGGCATCGTTGCCGAAAAGACTTGTTCCCAATTGACGATTGTCATCATCTTCATAATCGATAGGATATGATCACACAATTCATAATTCAGGAAAACACTAGATTGGGGGAAGCAAGCTTTATTCATATCCAACCAATACATCAGGAAAGGGTCACAGAATAATATGTAGATCACAATGATAAATACCGACATAAGCAGCACATAAAAGCGTATATGCAAAAAAAAAATGTTGACTTTTTAAACATTTGTTTTGTTAGTAATAATAGCTTGGTGGATGAGCTTGCATCCTTTGGAAGTCATGAGTTGAGTCTCAATGGTCAAACTGTAATTGACGAGGTGAAGTGAAATTATAGTCACAAATAATATTGATTTCGCCAAAGTATCTTTATATTGTGCAATTATCTGCGCTACAACCCAACTACGCTTTTATACAAGGTTGAATAGGCCCTCAATCTCAACGCCCTGTAATTGAGGATTTTGGAGGAAAATTAATGAACGTATTGACCAAGGTGCACACCTTTTTGTTCATCGTCGTCATTTGTCGTTATCGCCATCATATATGCTGCTCATATGAGAGTCCATAGGAAAGTAATTTAAATGCATGATTGCTTGAACTCAAACTACTTAACACGAACTGATATTGATGATGGCTGTGGTAAATTTTGGAAGTAGTATTTGAGATGTTGCGCGATTTTAGCATTTATGAATAACCGAATGAAACGGTTTTGGGTGCTCGTGAAAGAGAAGACATTGAGCATACTTGTATCATACATATAAGTAAGTAGGTACCTAAGTAAATGCTTTACACTTTAATAAAAATATGTAAGTATATCCATAAGGTACCATAGTAACTGTAACTGGCAAAATGGTTTAAGAAAACATATTCAAGTTGACTTCAAATGGTGTACATACTTAATAGTCATCGTCTATCGTCTTCGGTAGTGTAATACTAAGAGTGAAAATAAAATGGTGAGCAAGCTAAAAAAAACTATAAAAATAATAATAAAAAGCAATGCAATAGAAGTAAACTGCATAGTGACTTAAGGTTTCCGCATTAAAGCAATAACATAACATAAGCTACTTATAATAGTAATAATATTCATGGAGAGTATTTTGTGGATGAAGGCCACGTCAGATTCTCGCGAAAATCTTGAAAATGAAATATAAGTTTGGAATCAAGACTGTCAAAAGAGATGGAAAGAATGAAATCCATGTCTGCCGGCATAGGCAGTAGTGAGTAGTGACTTGGCTTAGCCAATTCGAACAATTGCATCTTTTTCTATGCATTAGTTTTTCTCAGAGCTGAGAGCAATTATTATTATGCTTTATTGTATGTAAAAGAGTAACACGTCTGCTGAAATATATCAAAGCTTTAGGTTTTTTTTTGCGGCGATTACCATCGCAAATGATTTTTGAGCTATATAGCGATATGAATACAAGTGAGATGAGATGAAAGAGAAAATCTTTTTTCAGCCTGGCCTACCAGGCAGGCAGGCAGGTGCACGTTAACAAAATATGAGCAATAAGTGTGGGGAAGCGTCCGTGCCGCTGAAAGAAAAACATGATTAGTGGGGAGCGCAACAGCAGCAGATTGAACCACATAAGTAAAGTGAATTTTGCTGATAAATGGAAAACAACGACAGAAAAACTACATGGTATTTATCGTGCATAAAAATAAAGGTTTTACTGATAAAGCGATACACTGAGGAAAGGTTATATTATAGATGATATGATATATTGGGAGTGTGACGTGTGACCCAATTGATTCATTGAAAAAAATGAGTTGCTAATGAAAAACCTGTTGCTTTAAAAATCATGACATGTAGTAAATTTTAATTGAATAGGCACACCATACAATTTTTTGTCAGCCACATTTCTATCTCGCGAGCTAGGCAGGCACATTGACTCTGCTTAAAGTGATTGTCAATCACCCAAATATCATCATTATTGTTCTCATCTTAAGGCATAAATGATATTTTTGACAGGCGGGGAGCATGTTACACATTTAACAGGGGCAATGCAATTTAATTGAGAGTACGTTGCTTTTTTTTCTCCAACTTGTCAATGAAATTCAATTCACAGAGGTTTCGTACATTTTATCATATTAGCTAATACAAATTTTTGCAAATATGTAATAATCGAGTAATAATAATCAACAAAAATTTTCTTTTCTAGCGCTAACACACATTCAATGTTGTGTTGTGCAGTTCTTTGGAAGCGTATGCCACATGTAGGCAACTCTTTACCCCAAATTTGTGAAGTTGGGAGACGCTACTGGTGGCAACTAGACGTTTGCATACATAAATTAAATCTACCCTATATTTACGCCCAAAAGGAAAACATCAAAATAAAATCCCTTTATTCTGCTCCAATACCAGCCATTCCAAATCACCAATGGCAAATTGCTCAAATTCACAGTGACGTAAAACTTTATGCCGAAACAATATAAATCTAAGGTTGTCTACTTCACTTTGAACATTTAGTCCTAACCAAATACTGACTGTAAACTACCGAATGCAGTAATATAGCCATTATGAGAGTTTTTCACAACTATTTTACTTATTTATGTTGAAAACTATTAACACCACCATAAATAAGAAAAATTCTGGTCATTCCAGTAACATTCCTCTAGCAAAGGAATTCCATATGAACCGATTTTCTTCGCTATTTATAAGGCCTATAAGTATGTATACATATTTAGTTTTATAATGAATTTCACGCTATTTCAGATTTGATGTCTTCCGATTTCGATTTAAAACCATTTAAGAAATACAGTAAAGCATGTCTCTGAAATGGGTGACGATGTCGAAACATTTCTTTTAACTGGTTTCTTTAAAACGATGTGATCATCTGCACGAATAAGTGTATTAACACTGATTTCATTCAGAAATTTATTCAACATTGAAAAATCCAAACTAGATTTGAGTTTAAAAATTATAAATCTGCAGTTTATGATGTTTACTCAATTTTAGTTATTTGCAGTTTGCACACCATAGTGTTCGTTTTGCAATATCTTTGTCTCATTTTTATTGCAGCACCATTTTGAAGTGAGAAATGTCGAGTTTAACTTAATCAAGAGAATGGGGTCAGAGAGCCCCACCGTCAGAAAATTAATTTAGGAATCAGTTACTTGTTGCGCAAAAAACTTTATATTTATATCGATATTAAAAACCTCTTGTTGGGAGCCAGCATGAACTCGGACTCCCAGAAGAAAGAAAAGAATTGTTACTCACGTTAATACGAAATTTCCTCGAGCCCTTTAAAACACTTCAGGCAAATAGTTTGGTGTAGAATACGAAACACAGATGAACTTTATTTGCATGTTCCTTTCCCCGACAATCTTTGACAAACCGTATTCTTACCAATGCAATAAGTTAAAGTAACATTACGTTACTAATTCAAATACACATGTAACTCTTGTAGTTTAGAACTTATAGTGAATGGATGAAGAATTTTTTGGACTAAACATTGTCTACAACTACAACTTATGATCATTTTATACGTCTTCATTTACGCAATAATGCAAAAAAATATATGCGGGAATTTTTATTCATAATAATAGTCCATTAAAACATTTAAGACAAAAGAGCTTCTCGATTAAGCAAGTCATTGAAAATAAAACAAAATTTAATTACGGTTTGTTCAAATTAGATGCATTCACGCATCCAAAGAAATGCAAATTATGGAGTTCTAAAATTTGCTACTACACCAGCATAACCTTTTTCTTTGAAAAAATTAACATTTGAAGTTTTGAATTTGAAACTCAATGAAAAATGTTAAAATAATTTTCCCTATCATCTGACCATTTTATCACCATTTCTAAAAGATATGCAGACGTCAATAAGTAAGTACTTGTATTATTGTCTTCAAGATATTAATGCATAAGATTTATGATACCGATTAAATTGCGTCAGTTTTAGGCGATAACTTTGATATAAATTTAATGAGTTAATTCCATTCCAATGAATACAACTTTTGTGATGGGGTGATTCGTGTTGTGTACATAATAAGCCATACACTTAGAATTTCTATTAGAAAAATATATAAGATATAAGTACGGTAATTTGCCTTTTGTCAATGTCAATGCATTGCTATACTTCAATATCTCGCATAGGTTTAATTCGTCCTTTTACGCAAATTGGCCATTGTCTTTGACATTTTTTGTGCATTTTTAAAGAAATTAAAACATTACCCTCGTCTGGATGTTGAAAATGAAGAAAAGGGGTGTTGTAGCGGTGATTCAGGGTTTGTTCGCAGTATGTCTTCGTTTTTTCCACTACATCCTGTTTACTTACAGCACATCTTTTGGAGTGTATATGAAGAATTTCACGCTGCACTAGGAAAATGTAAACAGAAGAGCATGAATGAGCCAGGGGCTGCCACAGGAACAATAAAGTTAAATCTTATAGTCTGTAAAACAGTTTTTCATGCACAAGGAATGGAAACGCCTGGTCAAATTTTATTCCTTTTTAATTGCTCAATATTTGTTAAATATCTGTAGGTATGTATGTCTAGTTTAAGAAATTTTCCCTCTTCCCCAGGTCCTAATTTTTTTCACTGAATTCTCCGTATAGGTCACTATGTCAACACATAGGTTTGGTAAGGACTGGTTCAAAAAATTAGAGCAATTCTCCAACAATAAATGCTACTTCTCTTCTCAGACAATAATCACAGTATTAGGTTGTACACAGAGAGATGAAATTATCCAGGTGGAAAAGTTTTATGTGCCAATGTTCACTTGCACATAATTCTGCTAGAAAAAAATATTTCACAACGCTGAGTAAGTATGTTTCAGCAATTCAACAAGTGAAAACTAAACCCCCCCAAAAAACTCTTGTTTGGTTAACCCTCCAAACAATATGTATGTGATCTATCGCGAACTTAACTACCGTAATTCAAGACACATGACGATTAACAAATGATAGGACAACACTGTGAGCAACGAAAACTCAGTGAGGCGATTTACATTACAATTGAAAGAAAAAAAAATTATGCTTAATCACAATCAATTGATTCCAATATATCCACGGAAGACACTTTGTTTATTCATAGAAACATGCTGTTGCATTGTAGAAAAAGGTTTGGCTTTTAACGATGAAAAGATGTTATTCAGTAACACTTGTTCGTAAAAATGCAAAGTTTTGTAGCATCCATCGGAATGAAACAAACTGCAAAAACTTTTGGTTCGTTTCAGTAGGAGCAGTAAAGCACGCAGAAACGCAGATTCCCCCATAGACTTGAGCTTAGAGAGAAGTAAAGTGTTATGGGAAGAGGTGGCTGAGAAGCAAGCACGTCCAGCCTTTTTTCCACCTTCCTCCAGAATGAATTCCTGCTGCCGTTTAAATTCCAGAAGAAGAAGAAGAAGAAGTGAAATAAGAGTAGTAGAGAGAGAAATGTGCTGGTTTGCTTGGATCAACTAACTGTCTTCTCGCTGGCGATATGTTCTTCATCTGCTGGCGTCGGATGAGAAAGAAATTGTGAGAAAAGAGAAGTTGAGTGGAACAACAAGTGTTGCTTTAGTTAATACGCTCATTTAACAAAAAGAGAAAAGCTGGAATGAGTGGGTTTGAGTTTTTTTCCCATTCGAATTCAAGTGAAGAGCGTGCCGCGCCACCGCCACCAACCAAATACTCCACTAGAATGCCTCGCTCGACCATTGCATTACATTATTCCCGTATTACACCAATTATTACTATGGTATACCTTACTTGCTGAAATAAAGAGCCACTACTGCGATGCCATACGAAAATAACATTGTTTTTCTGGGGGAGCGTGTTTAAGCGCTATATATTGCCCTATTGTAAAGTTAAACAAGCAACAGCAATAGTCGTCAGCGTCATCACTATTGCTCTTTTGCAACACTTACTCGAAGACTAAATCTTCAAGGAGAAACGAAATGAAAAAAAAAGTGCTTGCATATGGATGGATTGAATGGACCAAATGAGCAACGAAATGCAATAGGTAAAAAGTAAAGTGGAAAATGGGAAACTACCGCAAGGCAAAAAAACATTCAATTTTTTTTTGCCTTAACAATGCATTCACTGAAGTCAGTCTTTAAGAGCTTCGTAGTTTGTAAGAGGAGACAGAAGAAGATGATACAATGTCGTAGATGTTTTCCTCTCTTAGGTTGTCTTATTCCTTTTTGTTGCACAAACAAGAACATCAAATCAGCACGAAATAATATTTGTACTGGTGCTAAGCTGCTGCCGAAAGAATAAGAATTGATTTGAGCCTGCTTTTAGTAGCCGTCGCGCGTCGTAATTTCGTGAACGAAATACAGTCGCAGGAAAACGAGGAACGGTGGTGATGGTGGTAGTGGAGACGTAATGAGATGATTTGAGTTGAGATGACGATGCTCATATTATGTTAGTCTTCATGAAGATGATGATGAATCTACTCAAGCTTTTGAAGCGTTCCTCATGTTAATGTCATGTCGTCTGTCATGCACCATTTTCATCATTTTGATCAGGATAAACGTCTATACGTTCTAACAGTAACGGAATTTGAATGTTTAGGTTTACGTCTTTTCAAAATTATTCCATTCCAGTAGGATCCAAACACTGTTTAAAGTTGCGCTCTTAAGTGATGAAAAAATAGCTAGATACTTTGACTTTTTTATGTGGAAGGAAGTAGATGCAAAAATTATTTTCGTGCTTTAGACTTTTTCTTAACTGAAATATGAAGTTTCGCCTGACGTTTGTTTGCACAGCATAGATAGATTCTTTGACGCATTGTACTCAAAAATGAATTGACTTACCGAACTACACATACGTTACTTACTTATGTACAAACACTTACGTCTCATGGAGGCAGTGAGAGATAAGTGATGATATTGCCAACCTGTGACTAAAGACGCCGTAATTCACGCCTGCCTTTCAGATCCTCTCTCATCATGATTGGATTTTTTTTCGAAAATCATCATAAACTGTATGCATTGGCTAAATGATTTGCTTTACAAATTTTCATATAAGTCACAGTAGTGGTAGAAGAGGTAATAATATTTGTCTATCTGTCTATTTCTTCATTGGGATGTCTGCACCAATTATTGTCCAAGCGTATGAAAATAACTTTATAGAGGCCAATATGAATTCACTTCATAATACTTTTAGGTGGTTAGTACGAATTTCGAGGCCTTCCAAACTTCAACTTATTACTATCGTGATTACAATGCAAACACTATAATTTTGAGTATACACACGCCAACATTTTCCATATCCGGCTGTAGTATCCAAAGGTCGTAGACAATTTTGTTGCAAATGAAGAAATATGCAAGTCTTGGAACATGGCAAAGTATGAATGAAGGGTAAAGGTCAGTGGGATCCCAGCCAGAATGATTTAGGAATCCTAACTAGGCCGTGAAGTAATGAGGGTATGCATTTTTTTACGTTAAAGGGAAGGGTAGAACTAATTAACCACAAAATTCCTTTTGAGTCCTACCGACACAAAAACATGAAAAAGGTTCCATCGCACACTGAAATATTTATGCTGCCCATTTACCATACGGGACAACACGCTTTTGAGAGCAATAATGAATTCATCGGATTAGTGCGTAGCGAAACACTCGTCGTAACTTTTAGAAACTTTATGTTCCTAAATACCCTTAAAAATGTTTGGAAAAAGTTCAGAGAACATCTTTGAAATATTTGACGAAGACTGCTGTATCTCTCAACTTTTCCTAGTGGATAGAGAGATTGGACAGATATAGATTCCTTGTTATTTTCTCTGGAAACGGATTAATTTGCAGGTTGCTGGTCTAAACTATTGCAGTCGTAGTCAGATTGGGTAGAAATTTAATTAACTCATCAACTCTTGTTCATAAGAAGATGAACTATGGTTCAAGGTTCACGTTTTCTTCATTTATTTTTGGGTATGGAATATAACCTGGAATATGGAATAACATAGTTACATATTATTCACTACAATGTTAATGTTAACAAGGTTGTGTTGGTTTTTAGTTGCTCACAGGTTGACAGTTCTATTGTATACTTGTCCAAAACGTGGTTGTTTAAAATGAGTACCAATAGATAAGTTATTACAATAACATTTTTGGTTTGGGTTGTTTATGGATTTGTTTCTCACGTTTAAAATTCTAATTTCATTAGTTACTACTTTTCTAGAAAGTTTCTAGCCTTCAATACTTAGTAAACGCATATGATTAGCAGTGTAATTAACATTTGCAACGCTTTTTGTTCACTATTCCTTAGCTTTTTCAAAATATCGCATTCCTTATTAACAAGAAGTAGTCTTATATGACGTGGTTATTTCTTGAATCCGAATTGAGGTGGTAACGCTGTATCCCAAGTTCGAAGTCGTAGATTCTGTCATTTCTACAAGGTTTAACTTTCATTCTTATTACTCTTTACATCATTTCATATCTTTTGAGGAAAGTTTTATAAATGAAATCTCATTTTGCCAGGTAAAGTTAGAATATGTCTGAAATTATGTCGACAAATTCGTGTCGTCATACATGCAAATTATGGAAATTTATATTGGAGAGTTAGCGTTAAAATTAGTTAGGCGCATAATTAGTTTTTTTGGTTGTTCTCCTTGTTACGTTTCCCGTTCAAGGAAATGAGACGTTAGAAATATTTATGAATAGTCAATAAAGTGCATGTTATTCTGAGTGATTACAAATGCTTCAAAGCGATCTCAAAAAGGAAAATATGAAACAAGCAGTAATTGATTTCTTACGTGGGTTCATTATTTCAAATTACAATATTTACTTGAAAACTAGACCTAACCAATAAGTAATCAGGCATCAATAACTTCATTGACGAATTGTGAGAATCCGCTCTTAGTTTGGCTATAAGTAATACAAGAAATGCAAGCATTAATATGATGCCAACGACAAATTACGGTGTTCTGAATGAATAATGAAAATTATTGACACATAAGCACAATATTATAATCTTCTAACAAATATGTCAAAAAATATTATCTAAAATTTGGATTTTCATGTTTGTTTATTCCTCACGCAAACCGATGTTCTATATTTCTGTAAGTATGGGATAAAATATTTTGGGAGGTGTTGCTGAGAATAAAATTTAGCATTACATGCATGTATTTAATATGCTTGCGTTGTTGGATTATTTTAGTGATGGTGATTCTATGTACTTGCTTGTCTCGTCTTCCAGCTCAGCTTCTTCTTTCATTAGCGAGGAGGGGCAATAGGATATTGTGCACAAAATAACTTTGCACAATTAAGTATTACTAACTCATAGTCATAGTCATTAAAATTTTGCCTCATGCATATTGTTTTGCTATTGCTGTAGACTGGCTGAAAATACAGCATGGAAACGAAAGCGCTTATTTGGCTGGTTACATTTTATGTACTTTTGTTTTTCCCTGTGTTCTTTTCCACTGGGCTCATCCCATCACATTTGATTTAGACATGCCATATTTTACCTGTAGGTAACGGCTTCAGAGATTAGATTGAAACGTCGTGTAAACTAAAGTCAATAGAGGTAAGCGAATAGGAGTAGTTAATATAGTCACACATCGCCGCCAGGTAAGAACGAACTAGAGAAATAAGATGAAACAGCGGATGGATGATGTTTCGTTGTTTGTAGCACGAAATATGAGGAAGATGACGACGAATATGATGTTGATGACGATGATGATGATGACGGTCGACTCTGGGGCATATAAAACCTTGCCTAATGCAATTCCGCAGGCACAGAGTTAGTTACTGCCATTTACTACTTCAGCACTAAAAAACTTCATTTTCATTTCATCTTAAAACATTTTTATGTCGCAAGCATCTCTGCCTCCTTCCAGAATTTTACATTCAGATGAAACATGACTTTATGATAAAATTAGAATCGCTGGTTTAAATTAAAAATACAAAAGACTGGCTTGAAGCAGTATTTCTTTTAGATGCTGCGTATCACATGCAATTTTCACTCACCTCACCTTTCTAACGCTGTCAAAGATCGGAATTAGCAAGCCTTTGAATTATGACATTGCTTTAAGCTTTTTGCAGTGTAGAAGAAATGACGCTTGGTTAGTATATTTAATGTCTTACGTGCATGGAAAGGATTCAAAGTAAAATGGTGATCATCATCAGTCTCATCATAATTCCATTGGAGAGCTTTCGTAAACTTATATTACTACTGTCACAAGTAATTATGATTTGAGGGAAAATGCTCCAAGTGTACTGTTGCTTCCCCAAAGCTTGTTTCCACAACAATTTTATGCTAAACTAAGTAATTTCGATGTTTTTTTTGAATCTCTGTTTTGTAAATCTGTATGAATAGTTTGAAATCAATGGTTTAGATGGGATCCAAATTAGCTTTTGTGGAATTTTAAACACGTTTATTAAATTACATCGTAATTATTATTGACAGACTTAACATTGGAAGCACAGACTTGAATTGTCAATACGGAGAACTGGTTTCGAAATAGGGTCATTATAAAGAGGAAGCAAATCTACTGGTGAAATCATGAAAAGAAACATTGTCGCATTTTTTTTCACTATCAGATTGTAACGGTTTCATCAGTATAGATGGCACTTGTTTTTAATTAACTGCCTCGAGATGAAACAACCCAGGAGAGTAAATGTAGTGAAAAGAGTGATCACGCCGGTTTTTGCTTTAGCCATGAACTCATCTTGCCTCTTCTTTTCCTGGATACACTCAGTATACGGGGTAAGGGAAAATGTAACATTGTTATACATGGGAGTCCAGCGCTTACCCAAGAGTAAATGTAATTTATAGTCCAGAAATCGGCGCAATATAAATCCAGGTTTGTTCACTAAACATCGCATTTCCAAGTAATTGTAGAGAGCGAGTTCGCAAATTGCATGAGCGTTGGGAACCCTTTTTTCTGAGTATTCGCGGAGAACCCTCTTCACATCTTTGTGATTTGAAAAGCCGTTGGAAATGATGGAGAATGCTGGCAACTCAATTTCTTCTAAAGCATCATCTAAAAGAAGTTACACTGTTTCAATTGAAATCCAAGATTAATAAGAAACATTTAATCTTATTCGCTTTTGTCATTGGAAAATAGTTACCTTAACAGAAATCAAATGTGAGGCTTTCACTAAAAAGAAGTCTTTAATAAGATGATCCCTTCCTATTAATTTGACAGCATCCGGAAATTCGGAGCTGAAGAAAGCATCCACAAGTTTCTCATCCGTAAGTTCGTGAAATATCTGTTTAAATTTTCAAGATAATTTTAACTTGTCATGGTGTCATATAAATAAAAGTAAAACATTCAAGTTCAAATATCATTTAGTAGTACACATTTATTTTCACAATACGTACTCGCATAGGCATGAAAAGTGTAGCTGTAAAGCTGCCATCCAGATTAGGCAATGCAATAAGCATGAACTCGTTCCTGGGCCAGATGTGCAAATAATTTGTTGGCATGGCATGCTGTAAAAAGGTAAAGTTGGGTTTATGAAATTCATTTTTCATAACAAAAAATATGGAATGTACAATAAATCATTCATTTGGAATTTAAAATACTTCGCCGTTTGACATAGCAGGGACTCTTAACTCGATGTAACCGTGGTCAATATAGAATTGGCTGAAGTTTGTCATGGGTCGCTTTAGAACTGCTCGTCGAAGTGTGGAATGGGCCCCATCAGCGCCAACTACCATGTCACCAATGACACTGACCACATTGCTCCCTGTGTCACCCGACTTTTCGTTTCTGAGTAGTACAAGCGAAGGAGTGTGATGAAATATTTTAGCCATGAGAATTTGAAGGAGCAAAAACTCATCATCACTGCGAACAAAGAACATTTTAGGAAATTGAAATTACATACTGGAATGTGAGCTCTCCTTTGTCCAAATTTGAGTCAAGAAGTTTATGAGAGAAGTGGAGCGTAACGTTGGAATGTTTTGCAGCTTCTGTCAATGTGAAAAAAAAGAAATCCATTGAAGTGGTACTCCATTCAGTAGCGCTCTTCTGTCAGTACCTACATTCTTACATAGAGAACAATAACTACCCTTACCAGAAATAAGAAGCTCATTCAGAAACTGGCGACTTACAGAGTAAATACACTGGAAGAAAGAGAAAGAATGCCCCGTGACACAAATTTGATCAAATGAGAGTTAATAAGTTCCTAGGTGCATGAACTTACCTGTTGAGTGTTTGGATCGTAGAGAATGGTCTTAGTACTTCCATCCAAGGAGTGAATCATTCTTCCTCTCATGGGGATCGCCTGAGATAGAACCCGATTTTCTAATCCGGCTCGCGAAAGAGCAGCTCTTCCCCGAGCTGACAAAGCCAAATTAATACTTCGACCTTGCCTTGAAAGCTCCTGTTCTTTTGAACTTCTAGGATCTATCGTCGAGCAAAAATGAAAAAAGGGAATGAACTTTCACTGAAATACAAAGTATTGGAAATTCATTCAATTATCAGAGTAACCTGGCCGAGACTCGTACACTTCAACGCGATAATCTCGTTTCGCCAAAATGCAGGCACATAAAGAACCAACCTATGTCAAAATAAAAATTAGAGGATTGTTTCATATTAATGGCGTGAATGAAATAGCTTATCACATGAAATTTTTTGCATAAATTTTATTAACGCGAAATTGGTCCAGATTTTAAAATGTCTCTCTGAGCATGTAGTTTTTTTTACAAAAGGTAATATGCATTACAAAGGAATATTTGACTTTAATCGAATCATTCGACGTGATGGATGAAGACAATTGCGTAAGATGTAGGAATTATTCAGCAGTAGTTGCTAGTTGATTTTATAACCCAAGCAATCTAGCATGTTGCATATTCAAGGTAGGCAAGGAATGTGAACAGTTCACGGATTTTTTTTTGTAGAGTTGGGACATTTTCATTTTAGTTGAATGCTTTATCTGGCTCAAATTCATATTCTTTTCCAATCAATTTCTTTCGTAAAATGAACTTTGAAGACAATATAATTTCATCGTTTAAGTAATAGTTGATGTTACATATGCGGTATGTACTTATAGCTGGTCTCGTTTGAGTATCCAGCGGGAGTATTTAGTTACATAAAAGTCCAATCAACCGTCTGACGCGTCGCATCAAAATCAGGTTTTCAATATACAGTCAGCAAAAGAAAAATTCGGCTTGATTTCATGAATCGTCATTATTAGGTAGGTGAGCTCTCTCAGCGAGTATTGATTTTACCTTGTCCGTCTCTGCGCATGATAATTAGAATAGAATAGAATAGAAACAACTTTATTAACGTGTTTTGAGATATCATTCATCATTACAATGTTTGTTTTTCATATCTTA
>JAHZMX010006424.1:0-14629 GCA_027743895.1 Seira musarum | reverse complement strand
AGGAAACGGAACTGGAAATCGAAGAGAAGCCGGACGTAGGCATACAAATGGAGCTGCGATTGGAGCACCTTCGTGTATTCGGGCGACGCAACGAGGTCGAGGAAGAAGGGTTTGGTTTGCAAGTTAAAATAGTATACTCGAAAAAGATAACTAAAGAAATAAAGATAAACACGTCGATCAATCGTCTTAAATTACTTAATTGTATTTGTCTTTAAAATGATTTGTTTTACGGTGGAATAATTGAAACTTAAAAAATACGTATGGCATGAGATTATTTTGAAACATTAAAAATAAATAAATGATACACCTAACCTAATCGTCACATCAGTAATATTTGTTCCTATATTCCTCACTTCATTATCAGTAAAATTCTTCAAGCATACATGCGTTTCATCTTTGCGCAATTAAGAAAGGAATTGTTGCCAATGTAATCGACCAATCTGTCGCATGATACCCCACTTTTTTTAATTTCACCGCTATAACATTAAAAAAACTTTTATCTGGCCCGTACATTTGTCAATTTTTAGTTTTTGCTCCGTCTCAATCAAATTTGTCTCCTAAAAAATTGTTAGTTCATTCATTATGGCCTTTAACGATCCGACTTATATACAAAATAGTCTCTTTGCTAGATTATATGGTTACTTTAATACCGAATCCAGTAAGTACTGAATGTGATTCGGTTTTGAAATAGATACATATATATGTTTACTTACTTTATTGCTAACAATTCTATGTCTAAAATTACAGACAGATACAATGATCACCCTGAAGCCTTTGCTGCAATGCTTGAGAGGATACGTAGGAGCCCGAGGTTTGACCCGCAAACCAGACAACCCTTCCCATGCGAGTGTGCCAGACAAGGAAGCGGTGGAGCCAGGTGCAAATTGGGAAGCTGTGAAACTCACGACGCTGCCTTTGAATGTCCAGATTCTTGCGTTGCCTCGTTCCCATCAAGGCCTTGTAGTAACCGAGATATTACAACCGAAAACTTTACTCCGTCATTTAATATCAGGGTTCATCGAGATCCCAGCAAAGGCAGGGGACTTTTTGCCATTGACGATATAAAATCAAATACGTATATAGGAGAAGTTAAAGGGGTTTTGAGGCTAGCCGAACATAATCCTCCTAATGCTTTTTGTTTTGAAATCGGAAAGGATTTTCAAAGAGTTGGCGAACGTACTTTGTATTTGGACTTGCATCATATCGGAAATGAATTCCGATTTCTAAACACTTCTTGCAACCCAAACGCGGAATTGATTACAAAAGCCATTAAAGAAGAATTCCACCTTGGTGTCCGAACCATCAAGAAAATTAAAACGGATGAAGAAGTGACTGTGACATACTCAGAGTCAATGTTAAACTTTATCGTAAGTATATCATTTACAAGGAATTTTATTTCTTTTTGTCGTTCGCCCAACTCAGAATTATAGTATTTGACTAATATGGTTGAATTAAATTTGTTTCTTGTAGGAAAGCCATACGTGTTTTAAACAACGCTGCCTGATCAAGGAAAATTTAGAACGCCGAAGACGTGAGGCAGGATACAACTCGATACAAAGCATGGGACGTGGAGCAAGAGAAAATAATAATGTGCGCCAGGATTTACTAGATCGCTTTTCTTCCGATACGTATTTTCAGTTTCCAGGAGTTGGACCAATTCAAAACACTGGCTTTGTCCGTTCTGGAACTAGACAACTTCGACCATTTAGTTTACTCTCCTCGGAAGTATCATTCTACGATCGCCGTGCTATGGAACAAAATGATAATGATTGTCAAAGTCCCGATAATCAACCTCGGATAGACCCACGGGCTGGCATCAGTGGAATCTTTGGAACAGTCTCTCCCATTCAATATGCTGAAGAGGAAGATGAGGATGCTCAGAATGAAAATGATGTTGAAACTGAAGCTATACGTTTGCGAGAATCTGTTGCTGTGAATAGGGTTGAAAACGACGATGTGCAATTTGTGGATCATTCTGATGAAAACAAAAATGAGGTGGAGCTTATTGATCTAGTAAGCACTGATGATGAAGAGGATGATACTGGAAATGATGGAGCGGTGGTGAATGAACCAGAAAATAACGGACATTATGAAGAACAAGAAGGTGAATTGGAAATTGCCGGAGGGGAAGCGGAGGAACGTAATGAACAGGAAGGAAATGCGATTGAGGCAGGAAGGGAAGGACACGTCGAGCAAGAAGGTAATATAGCTGTTGCAGAAGCTAATGATGATCCTTACTATGAAGCATTAGTTTACCTTTTCGGTGATTATAGAAATTAGCATTTAAGTAATTGAAACTATAACGAGTTTGTGAAATCTTTATGGTCTTTATGAGAAACGTGATTGTTTTTATACGTATGGGTGGTACGACATGATTTATTTACTCCATTGTTGCGGTAAAAGTTATATTTATTATAAAAATTGTTAAAATATGAATGTGAGTTGATATAAATAAATTAACGTAATGAAACCAAATCTGCACAGGAGTACTATTCCATAAAAACTTATCTAAACCATGCCTCATCACCTTTTTGTTGATCCGTATCCGTAGCCAGGTCAATATACTCAGTAATATTTGCTTTAACTTTAATTGAAACCGTAAAAATATTTTTTTAGAAATTCGAGTTTCATTGATGCGGCTAGTGTTTCTAATGTTGGTTAAATGATTTTTAATCAGTCTGACTAGTGTGACAACGATACAGCTTGAAAGCTTAGAGATATATTTATTTATATACGGAAAACCACAATTCCTTCCAGGATGGACGGCTTTAAACACCAAAGATTGTTTGGATATACTTTTGTATACAATAGTGAGTATACAATCAAGCTAATCTATCTATTACATCGTTCATAATGTCTCATGAATCTGTTGAATTAAAGATACGTATAATGATGTGAGGGATTCAAGAATTTTGCACGAGATGGTCGCAGAAAGTCATCGATATTACTTAAACGGCGCACAGCGATGTGGATGCACTAGGGAAAGCTGCTGCTTGGAAGATTGTATAAACCGAGCTAATGCTTTTGAATGCGATATTGGGAAATGTACTCCAGAGTGTCTCAACAATGACTTGCAACGATGGGAGGAAGACTTCAATTTTCCTCCAGTAACTTTAAAAGTTGACCCTGGGGTTGGGTTGTTCCTTTACACGACACGAAGCATTGCGGCACATGAACTTGTTGGTGAGATTAAAGGACGATACGAGACGCTGCCTAACGGAAAGGAATACATAGACTCATTTTATGCATACGAACTAGAACGTGTTCCAGAACATGACGAAGCTGCTCCTTTCTCAAATCGCAAAATGACACTAAATACGTTAAAAGAGTCAAATGAATTTCGATTTATACAGCATAGCTGCAAGCCAAACTGTTATGCTTATCAAGTGATGGTTGGAGTTCAGATACGTATTGCAGTCAGAGCGAATAAGGATATTCCAGCAGATCAACTTATAACTCTTGACTATGGCGATAAGTTCTTTCAAGGCGGACTAGTAAGACATTATTACTTTCTTTTAATACTACTGCATAATAAATTATTTTATAACACATTTCATTTTTTAACTAAAGGACTGTAAATGTGCTACATGCATTTCCCGCAAGCGATAAGAATGTTAAGATTCCAAAGTGTCTTTATCTAAATATTTTTTTACTTTAGTTTAAGATGATACGTATATTAGATGTGCTCGTGTTCCGGTAGATTCCTTTTAATTCGTTAAAGTGCTAAATTATGCTGATACTGTAATATAGTTATCTTCTTCAAGAAAAAGTTGTAATAAATGTTTCAAAAAATGACAAGTTTTGCATATTTTTCTTGTGTTTTACCTACATATTATAGCCTATATAAAACAATGAGAGTAGGTAGTTGCACTTTACCCCAGTCACATTCTGCAATTTGTATGATTGCGCAATTTTATTTGCATATGTTTCTGACAGCTAATAGCAAAAACCGACGCATAGAAAATAGAAAATCAGAGTAGACTAGAGCTGGAAAAGTGTAGAATCTTGATAACTCCTACGTATCTTTGTTCTTCATTTCAATTAAAAGGATATGTACCTGAAATATTGTTTAACAAAGTTAATCATCAAAAGTCGAAAATAATATGTCATATTATCTTGATACTCGTTTTATTCCTGATGCTGTCTACCGTCGCATTCATGGGTATTCACATATTTACGAAAGTAAGTATAACGAGTAATAACTGCAAAAACAATTAAATACAGTGTTTGTTGTATCACTTAAATTACGTATTACTCAAAAACAGACATCTACAATGTGGACCCAGCTGCTGCATTATCCATGGCGTCCAGGATTCGTGCACACGCAATTTTCGATGGAAATCTAGGTCAGCCAAGACCGTGTGAGTGCTATCGCCGTCCAGGAGGTAAAAGGTGCCAAGAAGGAAGTAACTGTGCAACGCGTCGAGCTGGCTTTAATTGTCCACTTTCCTGTGAAGTCACCTACCCCAGCAACCCATGTATGAATCGATACGTAGCAAATGAAAAATTCAAGCCATTTGTAACAATCAAAGCGCACAGGAACGTGGAGAAAGGACGAGGAATTTTTGCTATTGCTGAGATCAACTCTAATACGTATTTGGGAGAGGTCATTGATGTTGTAAGGATTGGAGATGCTCTGTTGAACTCCTACTGCTTTGAATATCAAGATACACAGTTCCGGAGACGTGATGATCAGATGCTTTTTCTAGACCTAAGTAACAGTGGAAATGAGTGGAGATTTTTAAATACATCATGTTCTCCGAACGCAAAACTTGTTACAGTTGCAGTTGGGTTTCACTTTCGCATGACAATTGTCACCACCAAGGTAGTACATGAAGACGAAGAAATAACTGTTGGCTATACGGAGAACATGTTGCAATTTATCGTAAGTATAGCTTAATTTCACTTGTCCTTATTGAAGTTTTTTAAATCATTTGACTTGTCATAATCTTTGTGTCATTTCTGTTTTCACAGCCGAGTCACTGCTGTAAAGTTAAAAACTGTATCATACGGAACCATGTAAAAAACAGGGGAGAGCAGGAAGGACAAGGGTCAGCAGAAGTTCAAGGAAGAGCATGCACACGAACACAGGAGCAGGAAAAGATACGGGAGGAGTTGACCGACGCCAAATCATCAAGGGTGTTTTTCGAGTATTCAGGCTTGGGTCCAATAGCTGGTATTGGAGTT
The DNA here is from genome assembly GCA_027743895.1 of Seira musarum. Lineage (NCBI taxonomy): Eukaryota > Metazoa > Arthropoda > Collembola > Entomobryomorpha > Entomobryidae > Seira > Seira musarum. The sequence goes on along the minus strand of JAHZMX010006424.1, from coordinate 9,442 downwards.
CATGCAGCTGGGTATCGACATGGAGGATCAAGCAATAACTAAAAAAGATTTTCTTAAAAAAAGTGTTTCATATATGTTTGTTCTTTTTGCTGTTTCGTGGGAGGATGTTATACGTAAAGGGCTATTAATGTGATTGATTCGTTTATGCAATAAGGGCTTTGGTTTAAACTTTAATTTTATTTTGAATAAAGTCTTTTAACTCCCGTTTAATAACACAAATTGTGGCAACACTGAAAAAATTAATTCTAGACAACCATTACACAAACACGGCTAGCTCATCTCATCATAAAATCATAACAATCTTTAAGATAACACACATTATTTTTAACACTACAATCTTTCTCTTGTATACGTATTAAATTGAAGGATTTACATCAAATTTAAACATGGCGCAGGGTTCAATGATTAAACAAGTACCCAATCTCATGACTTTTGGTTAACGCAGAGAGCAAAACATTAACTGTAGTTGCAATAGTCCTTCCAACCACAGCGCTGTTGTAAGTGAAGAGACTCTTCAGATCGATACAGGTCAGCAGTGATGGAAGCGAAACTATTTCCATGTCCACGTTCCTGCCATTTTCCAAATCGCATATAACTGTTGATAGTATCGTTTTTGCCCACAATACGTCATTGTGCTTCTGGCCACGGAACTCCTGAAACAGCACACCCATAATTCTGTCCTCCTTGCAAACAACGAGACTAGTCCTCTGAACATAAAAAATAAATTATTGATACACAGAACTGGTGAGTAAAAGTAAAGTGAAATGCTAATTTAAGAATGATGATGACCTTTTTGAAGCACTTGTTTATGAGGCAAACTATTCCGATAAGTAGTCGCGACGTTAGTGGAAGCATGCATACAAAGAGATTATCATTCCTATCCAGCAGTTTTGGATCACTCAACTGCTCCAAGATGTTTGAAAAAACTCGTTGATGAAATACACCATCACTCATCTTGATTCTGGCAGACGTTGGAAAGTTGACACAAGCCACAGCCAACCGTTTTTCTTGAACCTACGTATAGAAATACTTTTATGTAGAGAAAGTAAACTAATTGCCAAAATCTTTTCTTTCTCACATTCAAACTAAATCCATTCCCGTTCAACGTATTTAACAGTTTAGGTTTGAAGTGAGTGGAACAAGTTTGCTGGATCCCGGATTTAATCCTCACTGCATAATTACTGATGGGAAACTTTGCACCTACTCGCCGCGCAATCACAAAATCATACGTAAAATGAAGAGGTATAAACCTAGAAAAGAACATTAGGCTTGGCATCGCCTCCCTCACGACCGCATCCAATTTTTGAGTTTTTAACTGCAACTAAAAAAATAAAACAAACACGACAAAATAAATAAAATAAATTTGTAGTACAATGTTTTTCAATTACATTTACGTCTTTTTTCTATTTTAAACCTCATTGAAATTCACGAAAAGTAGGTCTGGACACTCGGACATTGCAGTATCAAGATTAATGTAGGTACTACTCAGCCGTGAAACAATGCTATCAATACTTCCATTATCTTCGTCTAGCACTCTTAATTCCATCAGCTGTAGAGCAATCAAATTCTGTAGTTCCTTAACCGTGCATGGTAGTAAAACATCCTACGGATACGTATAATAGAGGAAGGATTTCAAAAATATTTAATAGATTTCAATCAAAGCATTAGATAAGCCGCATTATATAGCATGCCCTTACAATGTTCATGTTCCACTTTGGTACTGCTGGCTTTACGTATCCATTAACCAAGTCCATCCACCTTGCAGCCACCTCAAGCTGTTGTTGACGCCATTGATAAGATGGATTCAGGGTAGAATTAAAGGATGACACAAGAGAATGTAGCCTAGGGACTTCTTCATCAGCCCATGATTGACCCATTGCAACAAGTCTACTTCTAATGAGCGGATCAATATCGGCAGTATTCATCAGTACCTTTTTTCCACTGTTAATATTTTCAATTATCAAGCCTGTATTGAAAACACAAAGAATGTAAGGCCCAAATGAAAAAAAAAAAAAGATTTTTCCATAAAAAAAAAGAAAAATATGGCAGTATTGGTAGACGCATACGTAAATAGGTAGAGGTAAAATCTGGAAACAAAGTTTGAAGCCTCTCAATCCCTACGTATCCTGAGCAAGTAATCATGGCAGGCCGCAAGCAAGCTGAAGACGGATGAGTGAAGACAATATCCACCGTAGAAAACAATTCGCATAAAAGTGTTAGATTTCCAATAGTTGAAAACTGATCCACAGGGTTGACCACCGACATTATGAGATTTCCACCTTCCTTCAAGATTCGCAGTGCAATTTCTAACTGACTCGCTTCAGTAATCAAGGCCTTCTTCATTTGTTGCACAAGTTCAATCCCATTAGCAGCAGAATCAATGTCTATCAAGGAAGGGCTGAGATCGGCAACCACTAAATCCATCATTTGTGTATCAGAAATCCTCACTTCCCAAACCAAGTCACGGACCTTTTCTGTTGTGAGAATAGCGATTTCGTCATCCAGAACAAATTTCCATCTGGATGTTTCCAAAAAAAGAACAGAGTCTTGAGGAACCACTAGATTCAAGTCGCTTGATTCTTTCCAGGGATGCCTTGAGAAGACACGCCAGTTTATCTAAACACCAAAAGGGCAATAAACACAATAATCAGGCAAGCCATTTTTATCTTAAAAATAAATATGCGCAGATACGTATCATACATTTAAGTGAGGACAGTTTAAATCGAAGAAAAGCTTTGTTCCAGCAACAGCTCCACCAGAAGGTGGACAAAGATACAAAACGTTGTATGAAACATTATTTGAACTTTCCATTTCGGCCGGCAAAAGTATACCACTTGTCATCACGAAGGCTTCATAAAATCGTGCGGCGTCTGCATTCATGAGGTTTGTTCCAAAATCTAAGTTCATGAGGTGTGGGACTGCTTGCCAGGCATCTACTTTGATAAAATGCTCCTGACGCGATGACCGCGGAACCAAATCCAGAAAGTTGAGGTAGTTTTCAAAAATCGCTTCACAAGAGTCATTAAGCTCGCGACTCTAATAAATGAGAAAGACAGCTTGCTACACAGTTTGATTTTGAGCTAAATGTATAAGTTGCATTTATTACCTGAATTGTTTTCTTCTTAAAGAATTGGTTCGGGTCGACTGGGTTGACTTTGTCTGCGCATGATTTGATTTCACATATAAAGGGCAACTTGCTACCTGCCTTCCTCTTATCACCGTCAACTTCTGTATCCTTGTCTTTTGTATGTATTTTATTCTCTTGATTGGATTCCACCGAATCATCTCCTAAATCCGTGCTTTCGACTAGATGCATCCCTTTGGATTGGACTGGGAAATCATCAACCGGCATCTCTGATACGTATGGGGAGTTATCACGCATACCTTTGCAATCCTCCAAACCAAAACGGACACCCGTTCCAAACACAAGCTCATTCGAATCAACATTTTCCTTTCCCTTATCTAAAACAATTAAATTCATTACTAACTTACATCATTGCCAAACTATAAGTAAATAGCCGTTCTTAGAAATTTGTAGAACTGAATGCATGTATTTCTTACTTACCAGGCAAAATACTACTACTCTGAGTCGAAAACAAAATTTTTCCAGTACTTTCTTTTTTGTCTGACAAAGGGAAATCATAATTTGACTTATCATATAGTTGGCTTTTCTTACTCATTTCTACGTATTTAAGAGCATTAACTGATAGCCAAACAAAAAGCAATTACTAAAGAATTATCAAGAGGTACGTATCAAATCTTTATAATATTCAAAAAAATCATTGAATTTCGATTCTGAAGTACGATTTGAAAGTTTTCAAACGATTTGATTAGCAGCCTTCCTATTTCATAGTAGAAAGTCACGGGCAAAGTGTAAAAGAGAAGTCTTTCCCCCTTTGGTACCAAAACCGTGCAGATCATCCTCAACCAGCACGGCTACAGGTGTATATATACTCTTTGTTTACATTTCTCATGTTGTACGAACAGCAAATCTCTTTCTCTCTGTCCTCTTCTATTATGTGGAGTATGAGTGATTTTGTACTTTTGTTCAAGTGATTCAAAATTAATTTTAATATTGTTTGACCTCTAGTTTATGTAGTATAGTGCTCATTAATACGTATCTGAAGCTGGGCAAAAATGGTCAAGATAACATTTAAGGAGGATGACCCTCGGTCTCAGCTGGACCCGTTTCGGAGGAAAAATTTGGGTCGACTTTGATGTAACATGGAGATGCCCACAAAATTTGACCTCTGATATTCCCTTCAGTCCTTGTGCAATTTTTGAGCGAATGGAAAGAAGTCTCGAACACAAGCACGGCGTCGAAGAAGGGGACTTATCGCCAGCCAGAGTTGTTCCAGGTATGTTAAACTGATGAAAAACTATTGTAATGATCGTGTGTAAACACAAAGTTGTATTTGGCGTTAGTCTTTACGTATTTGGTTTATAATTTAGTTCCAAAGAAGGAGCTTGTACAGACGGTTGGAGTCTCAGAGGAAACAACAAAACAGGAAGCCACGGAACATGTTCCTCCACTCAAAACAGAAGCGCAAACAACCCAGGAAGAATCAGATGGAGTCAAAGTCACAGAGAATGCTCTTCGAGAGGAGCCAATTGAAGTTGATGATAACATTGCAGAAGAAGATGAGCAGAACGATACTGAGGAGGAAGAAGAGCTTGATGCGGACAGTATCATTTTCAAACTGGTTCCAATAGTCAAGATAAAATCCAGCAGTGATAAAGTAGTACCTGTTTACTTTCTGCACTTTTTCAAAACCTCACTTGAACAGGTATGTAGATTTAGTATTGTTTACGTATAAGTGTGCTAATTATCATTATTGAAATTCTTATAATTTTGGTTCTCGACTTTCTAAACAGGCAAATGAGATGAGATCTTCACGACAAACGGTTGATCGAGCGCTACAGCTCGTGGTTAGGCATATTCCTGAGAACCAACGCACGGCCCACTTCAAGTCCACCGATTTGTGGCAAGGAATTCCAACAGAAATGAACAGAACGTTTAAGACAAACTTGATGAACGCTGATTCCGCAAGGATGTATGAGTTGTTAGCTGTAGTGGCGGAGATACTCTTTCCAAAACCTCGTGTAAATGAAGCCAAATCTACGTATGACGTGTGTGTTTTGTGCAGCCCAGCAAATGGTATTGTCCCTGCATTTAAAATGTTTGTTGACCTAACTCAACCGCATCTTAACGTACGTATTTGCCAAAAAATTAATTAGTCTTTAATTAAGAATATACTATACGCGTTGTAGTTTGCCTTCTATTCAATGTATGTTTTGTTTTAACAGCTCAACTTAAAAGCCTTTACCCGACACCCATGGAAGGAGTTGAGCGAGCTGAAAAACGTGATTTCTGATGATACTGCGTTATTCTGGGACCGATCAACTTGGAGGTTTGTTCTAAATGAAGAGATGTCAATTGATACAAAACAGGAAGTAATACGTATCGTGGATGTGATCAAAACCAAGTTCCCAAACAAACTCAATTTATTTATGGCGGACCTGAGTTGTGGAAGAATTCAGAGCAGTGCTACGGATGGTCAACTAGCTGAACAAATCAACAAAGCACTCCTGACTGAAGCTGGGTCAATTGAAGTGGCACTCCGAACAATAAGAACCGGAGGAAGTTTTATCTTATCGCTGGCGAATTCAACTGAATCAAAATTAACAATTGGGAACATTAGATTATTGGCAGGACTTTTTGCCCATTTATGGATAGTTCCGACCCGACCATCATCTACTTGGAACCGGCCAATCATGTTAGTATGCTGCGGATACGTAGGAGTAAACAAGTTCTCTCTTCACTATCCAGACTTTACAGAGAACTACTTTGGTAAAACAAATTCACTTTATCAACTTCATTATTCTTCTTGAAGAATTTGTAATTAATAGATACGTATGTGATGAAATGAGATGTTCTGTATATTTAGAGTCAATCAAGAAGAACTTTAACGAAGATAAATACGTATTTATGGACTTGAATATGTATCCGGAAGAACTTCAAAGAAGGATGATCGTTGTAAACGACTTCATTGCAAAGGAGACTCGCATAAGGACTCAATCACTCATCACCAACTTTTTGGAAGGATATCAGGAGGAAGGTGTCAAACGTCACCAGAGAGAAACAGCTGACGAGTGGTTAGATATGATAACTCGATACGTCCATCATGTGAAGAATGAATGGGGAGTTATTCAGGTACGAATAGAGAGAGAGACAGAGAAGATGGAGCTAAACATGTCTAGATTTGTACACATTTACAGCGACTTTTATATGAAGTTATAAACCATTTATTCCATATATGTATGTATTTATTCTGTTTTCAGAATGTGTATCAGGTTACAAAGGAGATTTAAACCGTTAAGCAACGTTGGTCTGCGGAACTTTCAATGAGTGGAGACAAATTAAAGACGGCGATGGAGAGACTCTGTATTACTTATACCACAGAAGTGAGAGGATCAACATTTTTGAATGTCCCTTCCAAAAAAGTAAGTAAACCTATTAAGCTTTTTTTATTGCAAACTGAGTTTTTTTAATTTCCAAATGCTCAGTTTTATATTGTATTCTCTTGTATATTTTCAGGTCAAGATTGATACGTCGGGAGTGGCAGAGTATGAAAAAATGCCACAAACCATCGCATTCAGTCGATTTGCTTCCCTCGATAAACTCTATGACCGAATGGTGGTTCGCGAAATTGCAAAAAAATGTCCCAAAAAGAGCAGCTTAAAGCTGAAACCACTACAGGCATGTAATGATCACAACCATGGAAGAGTAATTGCTTCTTTAGCCAGCGATGGATTTGGATTTGATGTAAGATGATGTTTCATTTCATCATTTTTATAATTAAAAAACAATCTTCACGAGCCCTTTTCTAATAATATACGTATATTGGTGGTTTTTTACTAGACGGATGAGGAGCATGTAGTGGTTGCATGTGCAAGCTTGACCCCCGCAAACCTTTTCATGTTAAGCGAGATGGATATACACAACCACGTCATTTCTACTGTGGTCGAAAATCTGAGCTCATTACAACGCGATGACAACTTTTACGTATGCAAATATCCAATGTGGACACGGCTACTAATTGGGATCTTTTGTGTTTTGAGGACCTGCTTTGACGAAGTAATTCTATTTTTTACTAATACCTGTTTTATTTATTTTTATGGTAGTTCAGATTATGTATGCCGCTTTATTGTAATACTTTTTTTAAAAAATAAAATACATTTTCTTTTTTGAATATAGGCCCGGCTTGTGGTTTCAAATCGAGTGTCTGGAATACTTTTTGTCAATTTCAACGGACAAAATGAAACGAATGTCAAAGCTGCTTTTGCCCGTTTGAGAGAAATACAACAGCAACTGTTGGAGGAGCACCCGGTGAATATGGAAGTTGTGCCAATTACATCTATTATGACGTGTGTTGATCTCGAAGGACTTGTGGCATACAATGATTATTTATTACGAAATGAAGTTTCTTCTATGACCAAAGCGTTACAGTCTATTAAAAAATAATGAGTTTTAATTTTAACAATCAGTTTTTTTGGAGGGAAATGGCATTTTAATGAAATGAAAAAGAATAAAATTTTATGTTATTCTACAGTACAGTATCTCTTGTATCTTATCAATCATATGAATAAATGAAACTTATACTAATAACAAAATGAGTAAGCAATCACCGGTCCAAACTAATACGTATATAAAATGATTAAAGCTATATTTAATTAATTACTTCAAGTTTGAAAGTAAGGCATCAGCTAGTCTAAGATATTTCTGCTTTACACTTTCATTTGTTGCCATTTGAAGAAAGGAGCGACTTCCTCGGGGTTTCTTTGGGTCCCACTTCCTAAAATGGCGCATATGGGATCGAGTTGAATTAAGTAAACCAAGTTCTGGATAAACGTTGGTGTATCCCAAATCACCAAGCATATTTCGATATTCGTCCATTGAGAAGACTCGTTTTGGCTCCCGCAAGAATATGCAATACAAGGCAAACTTGAAGGCAGCTTTTGAATCTAGGTTAAAACAAGTCAAATTACACTGTTTTAGTAAATATTATTAATTTCCCTTATCCTGAAAATATACGTATTAAATGATAAGCAATAATTATGTATTGTGGCATACGTATAAGCGAGCTGTACTCCGTGTGGACTTCAGGATTGCTCCATTTCCACAAATGAAGTCTTCTTCGCCTGCTCATAAGTTTTGAACGTCGAGGCTCAGCTGATTTTGTGGTAGTAGTGTGAGACGTCGATAATTCTGTCTCGTGTCTGTCTTCGGACTTTTCAGTTACAGCTGGACTTGAATCGTCACTGCTCTCCACAAGTTTCAGGTTCTTTTGAATTGTATCTACTAAGTGGTCCTCCTCCGCTGATGCAACTATTGAGTTATCGTTGTACTGCAATACTTCCTCAGTATCCATATGTCTATAACTAGATGTTCTTGACGATAAGAACTGTTTGGAGGATTTGGGGTCTTCACTCTTCCGATACGTATTCCAGATGGGCTTAAAGGCAGTGGTTGATGAGTTGGAGATCAAGTACGACCAGTCGTCATCCTTCACGCGAAACAACTTTAAAAAAAAAAAAATAAATAAAAATGCCATTTACGTAATTACAAAGTTAAATAATAACTTCCTGTAGCTGAATAAACAATGACATACAAATTACATATACGTTCTTACCGTTTCAAATTTTTCCATATCCCCAACGACAATTGCTGGCTCTTTTTTGATCACACTATGTATAGGAAGGCGAACGGATAACGGAGTTCGGACGACGTTACCGTCCGGCTCCATTAGCAGAACTGAAAAGCTCGGAGTTTCACAACCTTTCATGTCCATTGAATATACGCTATTGTATCTGTTTATGACCTGTCCTTAACAGAATGGCAGCTTTTTAATGTATTAGTAGAGTTTGTTATTGTTTGAAACTGAAACGTAATCAAAATACTTTTTTTCAATAAATGATGATTTGGTTATCGCTCCGTATACTTTTTTTAAATGAGTATTTGAAATCCTCTCCTTCTGTCCTAGTCTACAGCAGAATCCTACATGTGCATTGAATGTTTGGTAAAAACGACTTTTGCTGTACGCGTGGCGTTTTGCAGTACTTAAGAAGTAGTACGAACAATTTGACTACTGTTTGATTTTTGGAGAAATTGTATGATCATACTTAAACGACATCTATTAATAATGCTATGCATGTGGCTCTTAAAATGACATTATGTATTTATTGCCTTATTAATACGTACGTGAAAACGACTAGTTTTCCTATATGTACAAACTAGTTATATTAAAGTAGGCAATACATATCATTACATACCATATTAGAGTAGCCAAGGTGGCCTACTTGGTAGAGCTTCTATCTTTATCTAGTAATTCCACCAATTGTGGAGCCGTTTCTTCGACTCCACGCTACTCGTACAAAAAAT
>JAHZMX010006423.1:0-12777 GCA_027743895.1 Seira musarum | reverse complement strand
GTCCAGCACGCTAGCACCCTATCTGGACAATCATCATTTCTGTTCGTGTCAGATTTTAAAAGTGCAAGTGGTGACCAAAGAATTTCCAGGGAAGGTGATCAACTTGCTGTCATCAGAAGGGTAACGAATTCACAAGAACACTTTTAAGAATTTTGCTCATACAGCATGTTCAGTGGTCAGCATCACCATTGCTCAGGGCTAGATTCATCAGAAACATCACCATCCCATTGCATCTTTCCTAATTGTAAAAAAGGTACCACATTGAAGCCCTATGGGCTTTAGTGCTTTAAGAGTTTTTGCAATTAAATTTTTATCTCGTATCTGATTTCCACTCCAACAAATAATTCTTTTCTTCTCCTCAAGTAATTTTTGGTTTCATCCAAAAACTTTGAAACATACAATGAAAACAGATAAACAACAACTAACATGGCTATCGCTACAAAGCAGCAATACAAGTGAACTAACGGTGGTAGTTTTCTGAAATATTTAATTGCAAGAGCACTGAATGAGACAATAAATAAAAACCCCACTCCATACAAATAAAGTAATGCCTCAGATGCCCAAGTGTTTATGGAGACACAAGTTGCAATCTGAAGAGCACCATACCACTTTTGAAATCGATGGGTCCTTATTGGAGACACAGAAATTTTATAGATGCAGTGAAAACATAGCTCTAGGTAATAAATCCCCGAACATACAACCAACGAAATAAGTCTGGACCCTTCATATGTACAAACTATTCCCAAGTAAATGCGTAAAATAAGTACAAACCCATTCATATTACCCCGTGGGAATAGTAAGGATAAGGTGTAGTAGAAGGGATCCAAATTCATGGCAATTCCAATTGGTGGCAAGATCAGCGGGATTAATAGCATCCCAGATATAACAAACTTGATAGTTGCTGATGTAGCAATCCAGCCTTTGTCGGCCAAAAATCTTGAAGACATCATTGGGTTCGATTCTGATAACATTTCCATTAAGCCATAAAGTGCTTTAAAGCCATCCAGCATTAAGTTTATTTTACTAACGACGACATAAGTGTACACTGACACAATAATGCCACAAAGTCCCAGAACAAAACTCGAAATTGCCATTGTGGGATCATTCGGCCAATGTTTTGAAACGACTATTATGCATGATCCAAGACCAATAAAGGAAACAATGATGGACATGTGGAAATACCACAGGAAGTAGTGACGTGATCCTCTTCCTTCCGAAAATAATTTGTTGGTTTCGATATCCCATTCTAGAATCATCCTGACTGGGTAGAAATTGAAAAGTTTGTGGTGTAATGTTAACACCGATCCAAAATGTGATTTCTTTTCCTTCATTTTTTGACAATTAAATAATTCGATGAACAAAACTAACTTGAAGTATTTTTTTTACGAATTTAAGAGAAGTTTGCAAATAATAAAATTTCCAACAAACCGACAAAGGTGAAGTCGGAATTTCAAATAATAATAATATGAAAACCATTTCAATTCATTGGCTTAGCTCTAATACCAAGCGTTTTAGGTAAACCGAGCCTTCATATTTTTTTGGCTGGCATAATAAACTCATTTGTGATTCATGATGTATAAATATTAATTTAAGTTGGTAAGCAAAAAAGTTGCGCAGCTGAACCTGGTGAAGTTATTTTCAAAGACCCAGACCTGTTAAAAGAGTTGTAAAAATTCATGCTGCCCTCAAACTTTGGGTTTCGAAAATATTTCAAATGAGATATCACAAAGTTTGTGCTCCTGTAAAATAAAATCTAACATTGAACTTTGGCGTTATTAGCCGGTCAATTTTATTCGAATAGCCGACCCGAAAAATTATCTCCTACACAGACATACAAATAGAAAGGCAACACTAGTGGAAAGCGTATGCAAAACTTCACTATTAGGTCAACTATAAGTACTTCGAATCGAACTAAAAAACAAGCACATTGTGCCCGCATTTATTATGTAGTAGCATTTCTATAATTTATCAGCGAGTATTGCTTTTTAACTTGTCCGTCGTTCGTTAGTCTGTCCGTCAAATGATGACGTTAAAAGACGTTACTGATGATAAGCCATAAAATTCTTGCTTTCTGCTTACAGGAATTCCTTGCTTTCTTCATAACTATTTACCACCATTGGAATGCATATAACGTTTTTTTGGTGGAACTGCAGTTAATTTAACCGTTGGCGTTGAAAACGATTTAATGATACATGTGATGTACATAATTGCAAAGATTTTTATTAGATTTTTTATTATCGACTATGAAAGACATCAAAACCTTCGTCCCCCAAAAACTGCTTTTTTTAAAAAAAGCCGTATCTTAGCTACGTTTCGTATCTACTTAACAGATATCTTATGTAAGCAATTCTGGTTTAAATTTTAATTTTGAAATACAATTTCAACTAAATCAAATATTCCTAACTCTAACTACATAAGGAAAGGGCAAATATTTTTTTACAAATATTATCGACGCAAACGAGAAAACCAACAGAATTGACATTACCGGCGAAAAATATATGATGTAATGAAACTTTAAATAGATCTAGAATTGTTTTTATGTCGGACTCTTTGGTCGCTGCTCATCATCGGCATGTTTGCAATGCCTTCAATAAGGTAATATATTGTTTTAATTCTTGAAATGATTTGACATTAGGTGGATTAGATTTCAATATTTGCATTTTGCAATAACTAAAGTCGTCACAAAGATATTGGAATTACCATGAAATTATCGTAAAAAATCGCAGTGTTGGCACAATGAATGATTTAATAAACTATGTAGAATATTTTATTCCGATGAAAGACATTAGGACTTGTATTGTATTAAAAATTACAGGTACGATGAACTTGAACTCATCTCTCCAATTTTTTATCGTTCGTTCTATCGACTTGTCCTCTATATTACAAACCTACGCTTGTGGCGGAGCTCTCTGAGCAAGTTCATGACTTGGATTTTTCCGTCTGTGGAGATGAAAGGCTTTATCCTGTGTCCCTGTGAAATGAAGACTCCTAAAACACTTTAGATGACAATACCTACGATTTCCAAACGTTTAAAAGAATTCACCTGTGCAATTAGATTATTATCAGACTCAATCGAAAGCTAATGAGAAACTGAAGAAAATATTATGGTATTTGAACTTTGTGTAAATCCATTTGAGATCGTGGTACCTCATTTGAATGGCTTTGACTCGCTCTTCTCATGAATGCAATGTTTATGGAACGGTTATCAGTTTCTCAACCACTCCGCAATGACGTCTGATTAGGTTCAAAGAAGAGTCTATTTGTGAAATAATTGATTCAATTATTCTTTGTTTTATTTCAAAACAGTTATATGTGTATCAAATGTAATTAACAAACTCATTATGTATTATATTTATTTATTCATCTAAGATTAGATTAAATATCTAATATCGGCAACAAAATTACATCAACCGTTCTTTGAAAAGCCATGTAAAAATACAAAGCTAATGTTTCTTTACTAATAGTAAAGAAACTCCCACATCGAAATTCTACAGGTTTCAATGCCCTGACTTTCTTTACAATAACCTGTTTATCTCTAATGCGAATACCACTGGAAATAGTGAAAATCAAAGTATTCCTTTTTTGCTCAATCATTTTGCTACTTTTATCCAAACACATTGAAACGTATAACATACAGAAGTAGATAGCCAGCGACGAAGCTGTTCCAGCAAACGGCATAAACCAGAAAATTTCCAAAGGAAAACTTCTGTAATACTTGAACGTGCAAACAAAGAACCAAACTAGGAAAACAAACCCGGTTCCATACAAATGGAGAAATGCCTCAGAAAACCAAGTACTTATGGACAAGGAGGTTATAATACGTAAAGCAGAATACCATTTAAGAAATAATTGCTCATTTAAAGGAAAATCTGAAATTATATGGATACATTGAAGACAAAGTTCAAGGTAATATATTACCCCACACAAGAGGATTGAGAGAAGTCTGCAGACTTCCATCAAAGAAATTGGACACAGATACATTCGTAAAAGAAGAATAAGCCAGTGTCTATCACCAAAAACAATTGATAGTGGGTAATGGTAGGGATCCAACTTAAGAATAATCCCAGGGGGTGCCAAAATAAACGGAAGTGCAAAATGAGCAATCACAACATATTTAAGGACTTTTGAAGTTCTAGTCCATCCTTTATCCTCCATAAATCTTCTTGCCATTATCGGATTTCGTTTGGCCAAAACTCCTTTTAAATCGGCGATCGTTGAAAGGCTTTCTAAAATGATTTCGATGTTCTTAATTACAATGTAAGTAGAACCCGTCGCCAGCACTGAACATAAAGCCATTCCTAAACTGGCAATTGCATTTAGAGGATGATTAGGCCAATGTGTTAGAACAACGAATACGGATGAACCAAATGCAAATAAAAATACAATGGCAGACATGTGTAAATACCACAGGAAATACTGTCGTGATTTTCTCCCTTCGGAAAATGCCGTTGCTGTTGTAGTGTCCCATTCCAATGGACATCTGACGGGATAATATTTGAACAAGTTTTGGTGTAATGCCAACACTGAGGCACAGTGAGAATTATTTCCTTTCATTCTTACTGATACAATTTCTGCGTTGTTAGCTGAAATTTTTATGTAAAAATTTTTTAAATCTGTAAAATGAGCCTACGAATATTGTCTATTATTTTATACTACGGAAGTCCAAAGATAGCAGAAACAGAACTGTAGCTTTGCGGAATTAGGCGAACAATGAATCGATTTAACAAAATAAAAAATAATATTGCAAAGAAAAATAAAAAAGTGTATACAAGTCCTTTAAATGTTCACCTAGAAAAAAACGTAATCACCTTCGAAAAAGTTACGAAAAATTTGTGTCCATACGCAATTAAAATATAAAAGGACTATATAAAATTTATTAAGCCAATTTGACAATACAAGCAATATTGAAGGTTAAAAGAAAATAATGTTTTTCGGAAAGTAAAAAACTACAATCAAGCATCAGCTTTAGGTGCATTTTTTAGAAAGCTTAATAATATGAATATTAAATTGAACAAAATTTTTTGTCATACAACAAAGCAATGTTTTCTTCAGGCGTTTGGTTTGTTTTTCAGTTTGGGAGTTAATATCAATTTAAATCTGATAATAAATAGTTGATGTGACATGACGTTTCAAATTTTATCAAAAATTAATTAAAATTTCAGAGTTTACAGTAAGACAGTCTTTCGATTACTTTGAAATATTTAACTGGCACCTGGCAACTATGTACATTGTAAATTCTAGTAATATATATAACCGAGCGAAATTATTGACAAAGAATAAAGTATTACTAACGTGATGAAAGAATTTGAGTTGTGAAACACCCTGAAATATTGGGGTTTTATGAGACCGCTTTATTGATAATTAAACTAATGCTTTAGATATATAAGTAAGATTTTATCCTACGTATTTAGTATTACATTCGACTGAAAATACATTTATAATCTTAATTAGATAGATAGCAACAAGATTAAATCAATCGTTCTTTGAAACGCCATGTAAAAATACAAGGCCATCGTTTCCTTCCTAATCGTGAAAAACGCACCACATTGAAGCCCTATGGGCCTTAGTGTTTTAAGAGTTTTAAGAATTAAATTTTTATCACCGCTCCTATTACGATTAAAACAAATAGTTCTTCTCTTCCCTTTTATCAATTTCTTGTCGTCAATCAAAGATTTTGAAACATACAATGAAACAAGATAAACAACAACTAACACGGCTACCGCTACAAAACAGCAAAACAAGTGGACTAAGGGTGGCAGCTTTCCGTAATATTTAACTGAAAAAGCACTGAATGAGACAATAAATATAAACCCCACTCCATACAAATAAAGTAATGCGTCAGATGTCCAAGTGTTTATGGAAACACAAGTTGCAATCTGAAGAGCAGAATACCACTTTTGAATTTGCAATGACTTTTATAGGCAGCACAGAAATTATGTGGAGGCAATGAAAACCTAGTTCAAGGTAAAACACTCCCGCATATACAACGAATGAAATAAGTCTTGCCCCTTCAACTGTACAAACTATTCCCAGGTAGAAACGTAAAATGAGTATCAGCCAATTTATATTACCCCGTGGAAATATAAGGAATAAGGTCATAAGCGCATCAAATGTAATTAACATACTCATTATGTATTATTATTATTAGAATTATTATTGTTTATTCTTCAAACAGTAGATTTAATTTCTAAACCCGGCAGCAAAATTATATCTGCCGTTCTTTGAAAAACCATGTAAAAGTACAAAGCTAATGTTTCCTTCCTAATGATAAACAAACTCCCACATCGAAATTCTACAGGTTTCAATAACCTAACTTTCTTCAAAACAATTTTTTTTGCTCTAGTCGGAATACCGCCAGAAGTAAAAATCATTCTCTTCTGTTCAATCATTTTGCTACTTTTTTCCAGGCACAATGAAACGTATAACATACAAAAATAGGTAGCAAGTGAGGTTGCCGTTCCAGCAATTGGCAAAAAGCAGAAAACTTCCAATGGAAAACTCCTGTAATACTTGAAAGTGCACACATAGCACCAAACTAGCAATACAAACCCAGTTCCATACAAATGAAGAAACGCTTGGGACAACCAAGTCCTTATTGACAAGGAAATTATAATACGGAAAGTAGAATACCATTTAAGAAATAGATGTTCATTTAAAGGAAAGTCCGAAATTATATGGATACATTGAAGACAAAGTTCAAAGTAATATAGCGCCATAGACAAGAGCATTGAAAGAAGTCTGCAAATTTCTATCAGGGAAATTAGACATATGTAAATCCGTAAAAGAAGAGTAAGCCAGTTCCTATGCCCAAAAATAATTGACAGAGGATAATAGTAAGGATCCAACTTTAGAATAATTTCAGGTGGTGCTAAAACAAACGGGATTACAAAATGCGCAATCACAACATATTTAAGAAATCTTGAAGTTGTAATCCAGCCTTTATCCTCCATAAATCTTTTGGCCCTAAACGGGTTCCGTTTTGCCAACATTTCCTTCAAATCGACGAGTGTTGAGAAGCTTGCTACGATTATTTCGATGTTGCTAATTAGAATGTAAGTAGAACCGGTCGCCAGTACTGAGCATAGGGCCATTCCTAAACCGGCAATTGCATTCAGAGGATGGTTAGGCCACTGTGTAAGAACAACAAATACGGATGAACCAAATGTAACTAAGAATACAATCGCAAACATGTGAAAATACCACAGGAAATAGTGGCGTGATTTTCTCGCTTCAGAAAATGCCTTTGTTGTTGTGCTGTCCCATCCAAATGGACATTTGATTGGATAATATTTATATAAGTTTTGGTGTATTGTAATCCTGACGTACAGTGAGAATTATTTTCTTTCATTCTTGCTGATCTATCTCTTGAGTTAAAATCTGTGTTTAAAAAGTATTGGAAGTTGGAATCAGTGCGGTTTTTATGTACTTTCTGTTCCTAGAAAATCGTAGATGATGCATTGAAGCGTAATGGAATTATACTGCGGGTATACAAAAAGCAACAGAAGTGTAGTGTGGATGCATTAGGCAAATAGTGAATCGATCGATCAAACTGGAAATACTGCCAAGAAAAAGAAAAAAAATTGATGCAGGTACAATACATTGAATTACTTATATTTGGATATAACGCAATCCTCTCCGAAAAGTAATATAAATGCCATTTGTCCATACACAATTAACAAGGGAACACCCCGAGGTGCCCTCATAATCGCATAAATATACCAGTCATACTGTCTTGATCAGCATTTTTTTCTGGTTACGAGTCTGCCTTGTTTTTTCTGCAGAAACATCAGAGTAATTGAAATTATAATTTTTTTTATCAAATTCTTCCGTTATTTGAGTGAGGGTAAACATCCTCATTCAAATTCGATGTTATCCTCCAATCCTGACAGGCGTTATAGGAGAGATAAAGTTTGTTGTACCGAACTACCGAAAACGAAAATTATGACGGATTCCGCACGGTGGTGTCAATATTCATTTGGTGTTGCATACTCCTATGCATTGTAATTATAATATTTTGAATACAAAAATTAAAATTAAAAATTACTCTGATGTTTCTGCAAAAAAAAAACAAAGCAGATTCGTAACCAGAAAAAAATGCCAATCAAGACAGTATGACTGGTATATGCAATTAGGGGGCACCTCGGGCGGTTACCTTGTAACACAAAAATATGTAAAATTGATTAAGCCAAACTGACATACCATGCAAAATTGAAGTTTAAAACGAATGCAATGTTTTCCAGAAAGTAAAAATAACTATTGAAAAGCATACATGACGACCATAGAGCTTTAATTCCAGGTGCATTTCTTTTTCAGCTCAAGAATATTGATTTGAATATTTAATTAATTTGTGTTTTTAGTCCACCATCGAAGTCATTGTTTTCGTGCGCTGGTTTGCTTTTCAATTTAGGAGTTATTAAAAATCTAAATATTTTATGTGACTCGCTTCTGGCGATTACATTCTATATTTTTGCATTAAGCCCATACGCGTTGCCAGATGTAATATGACCAAGCAAATAAATGGACGAAGTTTGGTTAAAAAATTATAACTAATGTGATAAAAAACTTGATTTATGAAGTTGCTTAAAAAACTATGGTTTTTTAGATCGGTTTATCGATTTATAAGCTAATGTTTCAAAAATATAACTAATATTTTAACTGACACAATTATTTTCTGAGATATAGTTTCTTACGTTATTTTGTTAACATTCACCGTAAAAGACATTACCAATTTTAATTAGATTGTAACAAAATTACCTCAATCGTTCTTTGGAAAGCCATGTAAAAATACAAAGCCATTGTTTCTTTCCTAATCGTAAAGAACGTACCACATTGAAGCCCAATGGGCTTTAGTGTTTTAAGAGTTTTCAAAATTAAATTTTTGTCTTCCATTCGGCTACCATTCAAATACACAGTTTTAGTCTTTCTCTCAATCAATGTCTTAGTTTCAGTCAAAACCTTTGAAATATACAATAAAAAAAGATAAACAACAACTATCACGGCTATCGCTTCAAAGCAGCAAAACAAGTGCATTAAGGGTGGCAGCTTCCTCAAATATGTAATTGCTAGAGCACTGAATGATACAATATATATAAACCCCAATCCACACAAATAAAGTAATGCCTCAGATGTCCAAGTGTTTATGGAAACGTAAGATGCAATCTGAAGAGCAGAATACCACTTTTGAAATTGCAATGACTTTACAGGCAGCACAGAAATAATATGGACGCTGTGAAAACTTAGTTCAAGATAGTAAATCCCCACAGATATAACCAATGAAAGAAATCCGCAAGCTTCAAATGTACAGACTATTCCCAGGTAAATCCGTAAAGCCAGTACCACCCACTTTGTGTTAGCCTTTGGAAATATTAGGAATAAGGTGTAGTAGAAGGGATCCAAGTTCATAGCAATTCCAACTGGTGGTAAAATTAATGCGATCAGAAACATCCCAAAAATAATAAATTTGATTGTTGTTGATGTTGCAATCCAGCCTTTGTCCTCCATAAATCGTGTGGACATCCTTGGGTTTCTTCTTGACAACGTTTTCATTAAATCATAAATTGCTCGAAAGCCGTCCAGCATTAAGTCTATTTTGCTAATTACGATATATGCACACGCTGACACAACTGTTGCACATAGTCCTAGAACAAAACTTGAAATTGCCATGGTTGGATCATACGGCCAATGTTTTGCGACAACTGTCATACATGATCCAAAACCAATGAAAACTATTATGACTGACATGTGAATATACCAGAGAAAGTAGTGACGTGATTCTCTCCCTTCGGAAAATATTACTTCGGCATGTGTGTCCCATTCCAAAATCATTCTGGATGGGAAGAATTTAAAAAGATTGTGGTGGAATGTTAACACCGATCCGAAGTACGATTTCTTTGTCGTCATTTTAGGCGATTCAATCACAGCTTAAAACAAAATTAAGAATTTAATTATTAAATTAAGACAGTTATAATTCTCTCGCGTTGCGGACTAATAAGAGTAACATCTACTAACATAAAAACGTAAAGTAGGAATATTGAGTATTAAACGTAAAAGCTGCTAGATGATTTGCTTAGGTTCGATTGCAGGTGTTTTCTGAGGATTGAGTTCTCTTATTTCTTTAAAATGGCTTTAGACAAGTTGAATTTCGAGTTTCTTTAATAAATTAAGAAAAGAAGTTTTTCACCCGTAGGCAAAAGTAAAGTAGGAATTTTGTACAATAATGAGAATATTAAAAGCACTTTGGTGACTTAACTCAGTTCCAAGTACTTTATGAGGACTGAGTTTTCTTGTTTCATTTGACTAGCAAAAATGACTATTTTGCAAATCAAGACAGTAGAAAAAAAACGATGCATACACTGTTTTTCTATGATGCAAATGACAGTCGTTAAATTCGAATGGTGAAGCACAAATGTCTGCTTGGATTTGAAATGGATTCAATATTCACGTGGGTAATGCTCACTTATTAATTTATACTATAACCTACAAATTGAGTTTCTTCGTCAATATTCTAATGTAGAACTCGGAGTCACATATCTGTACTGAATTCCAGAATCGAATGTTTCAAGCTATTGTTTTCCATAAATTTAAGGCTATATAAGACAAATTCACTCCGTAATTCAATAAGTAGAGGTTCGTCTGTAAAACAAATTTTTAGTAAGAGTTGAAACTTGAAAATAATTTTCTTGTCAATTTTATGCTGTATAGTATAAACTGGTTCATCAGTATTCATATTCAAAATCAATAGCCTTGTACACCTGAAAGATAGTACTTGTGCACCATATTACAGGTCGATAGATCGAGGTAAAAGGAAGTGGGTGTGCAAACGAATAGACGGAAAGACTTCGTGTTCCATGATCACATACTTAGTGTTTTCGACATAATAATTGATTTGACATTTTGCATTTTATTGGCAAAATCAAAATTACTGATCTCGCATTAAAGCAGTTATTTATAACACAACTACACAACAGTGACACAATTTTAACTGGCTTTTGGCAAATACATATCATATCATTATCATTATACACTCTTAAACCTTGATGTCTGGCCTGCTGTGATATAATCAAGGGAAATTATTTTTTTTTAAATCCAAAAATAAAATACTTGATAGCATGGTAAAGAAAGTACGGTTTATCTTAAAAAATACTAACAAGGTAGTATCGCGGTCGACGGCTATAAAAAACGGTAATTTGTAAATTTTTCTTAATTCCATCTGATTCAGCATGTCAAAAAGTCTATTGTGTATAGGCACTTTTGAACCCATTGAATTTCTAATGCCGTTAGTAGACGGTTACATATACATTGATTTGTATCCAGATAACCATACTTTCGTTTGCATTTACATCTACACGTTCATTTTCCTGCTTAATGACTCTGTTAAATACGCTACGACTTAAATTTTGCAAAAATTTTCTCTGAGAAACGCTTGGCGATTGATAAACATGCAAATGTAAATCCATAGTCCATTTAAGAATTCAATTTCAATGCCAAGCACACAAATACAACCATCTACTAACGACGTTTGAAAAGGAGAAAAGCTTATTTGGGGTTCAAAATGAAGGATTCTACAATTTCTATCTATTAAAATTAATAGTAAAATGCTCCTTGCATAAATCGTCATTTTCATTGTAAAATCCGCTTTTCTCCAAATGAATATAATAGACGATTCATTCATTCAGCAGGACAAAATAAGTCGTGTAACGTTATGCTTAATTCTACTTAATATCTGCCATTTGCCAACAAATACGAAAAACAGATGACTTTGTAGCTTTCAAAATTTACGTAATGCTGTTATGCATGATTCAAATTCACTTTTAGTGTAGTAGAATTTAAACGAAACGTTCCTTTTCCTTTGTGAGCCGTATAGCACATGATATACAGCATAGAGTTCTGAAGAGATAAGGGAAAAACCTTGTGGGATATTCTTAATCTAAAGCTCCTATCCTTCCCATATTACGCTGGATTCTGGTAACCTCACGATGATGCGTTGCTACCAACCAGACCTTATCGTTAGCCTGACAACTATGGCCTGATTTTTTATCAAAATCCTAGGCTTGGCCAGGCTTATCTGCAGGTCTGTCTAGCAACATTTGAACTTCTTCGACGCCATTAGCTCTAATAAAAGCAATGTGAGTAATGTAGGTATGCAAGAAACCTTTGGTATTCACTACCAGGCCAAATCACGCTAAAAGCATGATAACCACAGCATAACAACAGTAAACTTGGTAACAGTAAAGTACTACTGTTACTGCCCTTACTGAGTACCAAATACTTCAAGTGGCCAACCAGCACAATTTGTCCAACCATTACCAAAAATTCTCCATTTTTCAGTCTGCAGAATTATCTAATTTTTATAAATGTTCAGACTGGCCAGTTGAGGTATGGACTGGGCCTGGAAATGAATATTTTTATAATGTTCCTTTGAGACGGACAAACACCCCAAACGAAATCAATTCTCCGCTGATGACGTCAGTTACGTAATAAAATTAACTGACGAGGAATGTACAAGGTCGATTGCTCTCGGATTTTCAAAGTGAGAATGTTGGTAGATAGCCCTTAAAAAATTATGTATTCTGGCCAAATTTCACTCGACAACGCTCCCCCAATTTCGAGTAATCACGACCGCAAGTTCTGTTTTGTGTCGATTATTTAGGATTTTTTCTCGACTTAACATGAAAAAACGGTTCGTAGGATGGTGTAAGGCAATTTTTTTAGAGAATATCTTGAACTTTGTGCCATTTTTAGCACGTTTCTTCTATAAATTCTATTTTAAGTGCGTCA
>JAHZMX010006422.1:0-43876 GCA_027743895.1 Seira musarum | reverse complement strand
AATTGGAGGGCTAATTTGTCGGTACCGATCTGAACTGAATTTAAGGCTAAATTTGAAATATTTTGAACTGGCATTGTGATAATCGTGAATCTCAGGGAAATGAGTACAATGTTAACAAAGAGAGAAGTTTTTGAACATTATAGAAGGTCTATTTTAAGTTACGTGCAATTTTAAATCACATCGTTCGTTCTTCAACCCGAGTTAAACAATTTGGTCCGTGTTTTGCTTTTACATAGTTCCATGTGTTGTGAGTTTATCCCACATGCGTACTAGTATTGGGACCTCTTCACTCAAGATCGACTCAATTAGCTGTTGTAAAATACAATCAGCATAACTCAATGATTTCGTAAGAAGGTTAGAAGGGAAGTGTTAACAACTTGCAATAGTGAAAAATTATGAAAATGGTTCATACTACGGATTTTTTGGATACTTTCTGTGACAATTAATTTAAGCGCTATGAACTTAAGGCTGACTGCAAGTTAGTACCATGACTGGCCATTTGCTTACCATAATTTTTCCCGTCAGAGATTTATGCAAGGAGCATTTTACTAGAAATCGTAGAATCCTTCATTTTAATAGATAGAAATAGTAGAATCCTTCATTTTGAACCCCAAATAAGCTTTTCTCGTATTAAATTGCAATGGCTTTGATCACATAAAACTTGATAGTATAAATATGTAGTAATGTGTGGCTTTGATTATCATTGTAAATTGTACTTAACCTTTTTTTAACTTTTATCTGTTGGTGATTGGTTAGGTATTATGCCTACTGCTTTTACAAATAAATTGCATGTACGTGATCCTTACCTTTTTCCCTTACAATTAGATATATACGAACTAAAATACCTAGAGTTTCTTTAAATGGTGGATATGTGAGTAATAGTTCTTCATTTTGTCCTTATACCCTCTTTATTCAGAATAGTATCCTTTTTCCGGTTTGCCTTTAATTTAAATAGATAACTTTGAAAAGGCTTTTGTATGTGGAACACCTCAAGATTGTACTACAACAGCGGCAACTGTACATAGCTACAATAGTTTATGAAAGTGGCATAGACATATAAGTAGAATTTATCGTCTTGAAAAAATAAGGAGCATCTTAACTTGCTTTCTCACTTCCGTTGCAGTAGTTTTTTTTCTACTTTATCATCAGCGAAAAAGTCGGCTTGATATATTCATATCAACCCATTCTAGTTTCTTACAGGACCTTTCAAAATGACTTATGAATTCAGGGTAGAAAGATAAGGCAGAGAACGATGAAACCCTGCTGCGTTTTTATTGCAAAAGGGTTTAATTTTCTAAACAAAGAGCGAGGGGAAAGTGTTCCAGTCATGTCATACCTCCGCTTCGTCTGCAGTAAACGTTTATAATAAAAATGGCTATTCGTTTTAATTGTTTTTTGGTGAGCATATTTCCTTCTTCCGATTCTTATCTCTTGTGGAAGCAACCCGAGAGCTACATGAGTCGGGAGTGGCTTTCCGTATAGGAAGAGAACATCAATTACATTAAAATGAAAACAAGCAATATAATCGTAAGTAATATATAATCATCATGGCAACATTATATAAAGACCGCAATGGTAGATGCTTTCTTGTTCACTATTTTTGTTTAAATTGAGGTTAAACTTTTGTTCACGTCTGTAAGTTCAGCAAGTTCTTTCTTCGAGTGTCCAAATTTAATTTTGAAGCGCCTTACGGGGTCGATGTTGATGAGGTGTGTACCATTTGTTGTTCACGTGTTTTTTTCATAAATTTTAGCTAACATATTTTTAAGATGCTTCTTAAAAAACTTTAAATAATTTTCAGTGAAAACGCGAACTGCCTAGTAATTATTTTATTATTATTAAACCAGTCTCAGAAATTGCTTATTATGCGATGGTGCTTCAACGAACTGTCTGAGTCTGAAAGGCAAAAAGACATTTCTAATGAAAAGAAATTCATGATGATGATGGTATTTCGGATAAACTAAGCCTGAAATCCTCTAGTCGGGCCAAGCAGAAGCACCTGCTACTTATGTTGTCTCCACTAATGGTGGCGTTCATAATTGGCAAAAAAGGAACACTCGAGTGAAATTGGTCAAAACGACTGTTTCGCCATAAATGCGTGTAAGCACAAACGAAGGAAAGGGGAAAAAGCATTCACTCTACACTCGACTTCTTCACATCATAACAATATCTGTCTTCTGCCTACGCTTCACATCATCACTGAAAAGACTGGACTGACATGAAAAGGAGAAAGTGATATTATGACTATAACAACTATTACTTTTCCCTATTTTGTTCTCAAAGTGTGGGAACCGTTACAGGTTTTATCCATTCAGAAATAGCCCAAGCAGGTAATTCGAGTTCTTTTCTTGTTCTGCTCTATTTTTTTGCATTCTAATGACTGACATGTGCTTACTCTAGATACGTCGTACAAATCCACTTGTGAAGCACAAGTGCGACCCGCTAATTTGTATGGGAATTAATGAAAATTTTTGTGGTAGACAAGCACGGCAAAAATTGACTTATAGTTATATAGTGTTCTTTTACCTGTTGGAGTAACGCTGGTCCATTGCCAGAGCCGTCATTCACACGGTAAACATAAGGGAATACTTTCCATAGGGAGCAGAGCAACCACCTATCTTTCACGAGCAAGGTTTTGCTCTCCAAATCCACTTTGCTTTCGCCTGTGTGAACATCCAGCCAACAGAAAACGCACTTTTGCATGTCTAATTCAAATAAATCAGGTGAAAGATGGTTAATCCTTCTGAGATACAGAAGACGGGGATAAAATTTCGCGGTGTTGTTATTACTTTAGAAAGAAATTTTCCCGAGTTTCTTTTGTTGAAAACATAAAAGCTGTGTGGGTAATAATATTCGTATTATCAGCTCTGAAACTAACTGTCTTGATTTCAACTGTCTGTGCCGTTTTTTTTCTTTCTTTCTCTTCTTTTTTTCGTTATAGTTGAGTTGTAAAAAATTGGTAATCTAGCCACACTCGTGTTGTATGAATGAAGTGACAGGGGAAAAATTACTTGCTTTCCATGTGTTTTGCTGACTCTCTTTCATAAATTTTTGACTAGCTAGTCTGTCTTTCCTTCTCGTTTTGACTGGTCTGTCACAAAAAAAGAAATGAATTGGGAGAAAACGGTACGCACTTTTTCTTTCCTTTGTTTTCCTTTTTCATGCCCAGAGAGAACCGGCTCCGATTTGAGTCTGAAGAAAGAGGGAGCAATAAATTCTACTTACATACTTATACTCGCCTACTTTTACCAAATATTTTCTCGTCTCTTGCTCTATCATACCTAAAGAAAGTTTTTATTTTGTGAGAACATGAAATCTCAATGCATAAGAGCAAATTTAGCCCATTTCCTTTAGTCTTGTTTTTCTTTTAAATCTAAAATTTTAAAACATAAACTTCATTCAGTGACTTGCGGATAGTGGAAATAAAATAAGGAAAATGCAAATATTCAATACCCAAATTCACTTTTATATATTTCTACATTTACATTACTAATTCACTATCGGAATGTAGCGAAATTTAAATAAATAATAATAAATGCCAGTGAAGTTTTCAGTCAATGTAAGAAAGTCTCTAAAAACACAAGTCAAGCAACCGGCACTTTAAAACAATGTTTCTCCAGAAAGACCAACTACTGCACACCACCACAACTTCTGCTGCTGCCTACTGCTGCGGCTGGTGAACATCTCGATAGCGACTAAGTTAACTTTCAAGTGTTGCAACTTCTTTTATACAGAATTGCAACTGGAGAGGAAAGGAGCAGAGTGATGTGATGCCAGTAAGATTCGTACTTTCGCAAAATGGAAAGGTTAAACTTCAGCTCACAGCGTTTCTCTGGTAAAGACTAGAAATTCAGTTGCTTCTTTGTAGCGTGGTCCAAGGATAAAACAATATATGCCAGAGACGGGAAAGAAAGATCGTGATCATTGGCTCACAAACACTACTGGAAAACTACAACCCACTGCTGCTGCTGTATCAGCAAACTATGTAATTTCTGCATGCAGTTCTTTTTTGCACGAACCGAAAGAAATCCCAGAAAGGAGGAAGGAAAGCAAAAAAATCGGTTTGCTTTCCTTGGTTGAAAGTGGAGTGGTAAAAAAATAGGAAAAAATGCCTAACCAAGGTTCAGTAGTCAGGTTCAGGCGTTATACTACGTACACA
The DNA here is from genome assembly GCA_027743895.1 of Seira musarum. Classification (NCBI taxonomy): domain Eukaryota; kingdom Metazoa; phylum Arthropoda; class Collembola; order Entomobryomorpha; family Entomobryidae; genus Seira; species Seira musarum. Next base: position 39,717 of record JAHZMX010006422.1, on the reverse strand, counting down.
CATTTCCCCCGTTTCCATTGAATGGCTATATATTACATGGTCCTACAACATTTTTCATGATTATCATTATTGTTTTCTTTTTGCGAATTGTATTGAAGGAAGAAGTAATAGGAACCTTTACCGCTTCGTATACTCACTACCCACCACCACCACCATTACTGCCGCCACCACTTATCCTTCCAACTTACTTCATTCATCCATTCCATACATTCATACTGAAATGCATCTTAAAACACGCTGTTTCTCTGCTTGCGGATGAACAAAATATATAGTCAAGTTTTTGAAGGACTTGTACTTTACTTTGTGTCTTTTCATCTTGCTCGTCGTTAAACGTCACTGCACTGTCACATAGCACTTAAGCTTCTCTTGAACAGTTTCTTTTAAAAACCTTCGTGTAGGATTTCCGCAAAAATCCTGTGATTGCAAGGTTTCAAAGAGGAGTTGCTTTTCAGCTTTATCCCCATCATTTACCGTGGATTGGCTTTACTTGGAAAACACTTTTAAAGCTTTTAAACGGTAGTCTATGACATGTTTGTCATTACAACTGCCAAGAAGAGAAGTTGCATTTAAACTGTTTTAACGACTAAGAAAGCCGTATGAATTCTGGTGTCACCACCAAAGGAAATAGTACGGAGATGCTTTTTTGTTTCGCACTGACACGACCTATTCTTTGCTGCTTCTTCATGTACAAAATATGCTCCATGGACTTTCGATTCGACGTCTTCAGGGACAAGAACATTTTATTTTTGGACGTAATCCAGTTAAGTATATATGAATGCTGGCCTAGAGCATTTTCCTGCTGTCCCAACAAAAAATTCCTGCATTTAATCAATGCATTTACTTTCAGTGGCAAAAGAAAGTGCATATGGTAACACTCGGTTAAGCTTGGCATTTTCATTTAATATTTGCATGATTATTTTATGTCAAGGTGTTTACTTTCAGATTTGACAAAATTTATGTGTTCAGAGCGGATTAGTTTAGCCATTTTTGTTAGTCAGAGAAATTTGATCATTTAATATTCTTACGGAAGCTTTAATATTTACAGAAATTTATACTGTATTCCTTACTACGAGAGAGTTGTATAGTTATGTACCTATTTATAACCCGCAAGCCAAAGCCCTTGACAAATATTTTTATTTGAGAAACACGCGTGGTGAAAGCCTTGAGCTACAACTAACGAACGACACAACCACACCGCAACGCAACACACAATCTCCCTTTCTTTTCAGGGCTCTCCACTCCACAAAAAAAGCGTCTGTCAAATAATGGCAAAGCCCGAACCACTTTAATTGATTATTTTTTTACTCTGGTTGAATGGGTGCAGTTAGTTAGACACATGATATATGTAGTAATAATATCAATACCAAGACCACAAGGCAAAAAACTCATTTAATGATACAATTCTCATATTTCTTCAGCTAACAGTCAGTAATCTCTCCCTCGATGACAGCAGTCTTTTACAGGAGAACAATTTCTATCAAAGATCCAAACAATCGTAATATTGTTACAATGTGGATAATGTGTGGTATATTTCTATTATTGCAATATTTTACTACAGGAACAGCAACGATTTACATTGTCGATTTACTTTTGCCTGGGTGATGAACCGGAGATTGCTTTCTATTGCGCTACAAATTTTCATAGCTAAAGGATAAGGCTGCTTTACACTCGGACGAATTTCTTTCTTGCTCGACTCGGAAAAGTTTTCTTCATTTCAGAAACAAACTTGATGAGAAATAGAATGTACGAACAAGGTGATATGATGTGATGTGATATGAAATGAATCCATCGTCTACCTTGGCTTCTCTTGTCAGACTAATCGGTTGAATCCTCGTTAAGGAAGAAATACTTTTCCCTTATCGTTTAAACGATAGTATTGTTGCTCACTCAGAAAAAAAACTTGATCCATTATGTCAGTGCATTCATCCTAATCCCCTAATAGCATTTTTATATCACGAATGCATTAATGTGTATAGGTATGTTTGGCAGTGGGAGTAAAATGTGGGAGTTTGACGTGCTGAAAAATAAAGAAAAGTAGGAAATATCGAATAGGGAAAACGGAAGTTTATTTTTCCTGGTGATGATAATGGTGAGAGTGGTCTTGTCGTGGTGGCAAGCATTAGATTTTCCAGAAGACAGTCAAAGAATTACAGGAAAGCTTTAGAGAATGCAAACAAGTCAAAAAAAGAGAAAAAGGAAGTTTTAAGTAAATAGAACCTCTTTACCTTTGTTATTTGTTATGCTAGACTGCGTACCCACGATTAAACTATAAAGCATTAAATGAACTCAAATTATATTATATTCGTATTTCTACACATTCCGACCCGATGCATTCCAAATTAGGTACATGAGAATGCGTGCATAAAATAGTTAAGCTGCATTTTATTGATTGGCGAAAAAAGAGTAGGAAATGAAGGTAAAATAATTTGAAGGAAAAGAAACTTTCCCTAGACACGATCGTGATTACTTTAGGTCGAGTGAGAGGAATTCCGTTATTCATTACCTCACGTAAAGCAGCAAACAACTTGCGTTGGGTTGGAAAGACTGACTGAAACAAAAAAAAACAGATTAAAAGCGAGTATGCTTTCTTTAGAGAACCAACGAGATTAAGTATCTAAAATTATGCAACCACAAGGAAATTTCATCGTACATATTAATATTGAGCAGCTAAACTTAAAAGTGTTTCACTTTGCCCCACTTCGATTTCTTTATCGTCGTTTTATTGCATTTTCATTGGGTTAGCTCTGTATGTGCTGTCAACAATTCCATTTTCAAAATATAAAATGCAGTAGAAACAAGAATTTAAGTTATGAATAAATAGCAAAAGTTCTTAATTTTTCGAATTGAGAATATTATGAAAGGGTTATGAAGTCAGGTTAGCACTAGACACACACAGAATCTAGCATGGGAAAATCACAATAGAGTCCACACGTTGGCACATAAGTAAACTTACACTTCTCACTTTTTCAAATTACAATTCCAGTTTTCCATCCGCATGAGAGAGGTCTCTCACTGTTTTTCTTCTAGAATACCGTCTAGGTTTTCTGTGTCGTCTTTGTCTTATTCTGTGAAGAGAGTTTCTTACTTACGAACTTAAGAACTTTCTTACGTGATGAAAAATAGGAATTTTTTTATTCTTAATAGCAGCAAAATATGTCCTTAAAATTTCTGTTTGAAATATTCCAAGTCAAATCAGACTTTTATTTTTGTTTCGAAATCTGCCTATTGCAATTCTGACTTCTAGAACAGATTAGAATAGGACATAGGAAACTAAAATTATAGAGCTGTTATATTTTAGATTTCCAAAATGGATACTTTACTACTGCAATTAGTACATGTCAACTTTAATTTTCCAGGCACTTCAATTGACTTAAGTACTAAGTGAATCATCCTGCCCCTATATTACTTATATCTGGTTCATAACTGAACCTAGACTCTGGACTCGATTATGGGATCCTAAAATAGAAAAATAAATTTTAGCTTGTAATTCGTTTACTGCAGTAGCATTCCTACTCATATTTATAAATATTAATTATAAATTACTTATGTATATGCGTAACAAGATATGTACGTGGGGGTCGTACTCAACTTTTGAGCTCATATTGAAGGGTAAGTAAATATTAATCAACAAAACTTGTATTAAATTTAATAAAAGACAACCAAGTTCATAGCGATAGATTACATTCCTATGCATTTTTATTGAGTGTCCAAACGTGTTTTCGATACAGTAAGTATTCCATGAGTCCTCACCACTGTTTTAGATTTTAATGTGTATCAAAGGAAGTAGTTGTCGCCTGCATATTTTACGTACAATACCTGTCCTAGTCCGAATATTTTCCTAACTCAACTCTCTCATTTTTAGAAAAGCTTCGATTCATCATGAAATGCAATTCGTAGAAAGGAACAAAAAATACAGGTAATTCCATAAAAAATTAGAAGGAAATTCACTCTTCTCGTTCATCCTTTTTCATTGTTATTTTATTTTAATATTATGTTGCTGTTCCTTCGATTCCTTCAAATGATGAAGCACTCTATTCCATTCCAATCTCTTTTCTCGTAATTACAGATAATCATGTGAGACTAAAATCATCATTATCTCCATAAAACTTCAACGTTCAATGTTTTTTGTTCATTCCGAATAAAAAAGTCGCTGCCACTACCATTTTGTACTACTGATCAACAAAAGTACTAAAAAAATACAGACAGTCTGTGAAGTGGCGTTGTTGGATACAACGACGACGAAAAAAAGCAATGAAAACTGAAAAGAAAGAATGCTGCAGCTACAAGTTGTGGATTGTGTTGGATCAGTTTGGGTCGTTTCTCATTAGATCCGCATGATCCTCAGATTTATTATAATTTTGTTGTCGGCGACAGACCAAGCATCCAGAGAGGAATAGTAAGCTACCGTCTGACACCATATCAAAATAGTGGGATGATGATGACGACGACACGATGACGATGATGCTTATATCACACAATAGGGAAATTTCGTTCAGGCTTGATGGAAAAAAGGTGAGAAATATGAAAATAAGACTGGTTTTATCATGTCGGTATTATCATGTCACATGCGATTTCCTTGCATTCATGAAACATTCAACAGAAATGTTTTGTTGCATGTTGCATTTATTGTTTTCACCATCACTGGAGACAAATTGTTGAATATGATTGTTGTGATATATGAAAATATGAATTTACTTCTTCTTGTCTGTTAATTGTAACTCTACAAGTCTACAAGTGTTGTCCATACTTGGAAATAATCTGGAAATTCATATTCTTGATCCAACGAAAGTTGTATTCATCAGGTGGAATGATTCAAGGCATCTGAATTCATAATAAAACGATGGCACGGCTTCATTATCAGGTTCCCATGATGACGATTTACCGTGAAAAATGAAATGTTTTATTTTTCGTGCTATCTTCTCATTCATACAATCATACCTATTATTAACTATCATATTACAAGGACTATTATTACATTGTATTTTTGGTTTCGGCCTTGACCCATTTCGTAACAAAAATATCAAGAATATTATTTCATTATTTCAATATGAAAAATCACGCATGACAAATCCACCTCAATTTTCGCTGTCACCAACACCTCATGCTCGCCTATACATAGTAAATGAAATAGGTAATGTCAGAACTAAACGAGACATTGGTAGTTGGATCCTGAAGTCTAAAGTGAAGCAGGGGGAGGGTACAGCAAACTTTGTGAATCAAAATGCCCCAGTTGAGCACAGCGATTGCCTCTCGTGATCCACTCACCGCAGAAGTAAGCGTACAAGAACAAGACTACATATAGTTGCCACAGCCTGAACATGAAAATTGCATTTAAACAACTTTACCACCATCTTCTTCGTACGGATCGCAGATTCGAGAAATGGAAAGCCTAAAACGTACCTAATTACAGTGCCAAGGATACAAATGATAAATTTGGTTACATCATAAAAAAGTGCCTCTGTTCTGTTCAAAGCTGAAGTAGTGCATTTTGTTTTACAATTTACAATAATAACACTGTGAGAGAAACTGCCAAAAGGGGGTTTATTTGAAGTACCTTATCTCTCACCTTAAAATGCATATCTCCGTTTTTGATGTGCGTAGAAATTTTTGACGTGACTTGCCTGCTGGTTTTTTATACCTCTCGCCTTTGGATATAACATACGTCACAGCCACAACACAACATCAGTGGGATAACAGTCAGGCAGTCTGCCATCAATCTAGACATATCGCATCACAAGAAAGAGTGACTCTAATAATTATTGTGTACATTCTAAAATTTCATATTTGAGTAAAGTAACTTGAGAACATGACTAAAGCTAGATAAAAAGGACACAGAACTACTTGTCAATTCAAGAATATAACCAATTAATGTTTTAAAAGGATTCATTTTCTTGGTGAGAGGTGCCAGGTCATTCCCACTTTTTAATCGTTCAAAAAACATAATTTATTTTTATTTTTACAAACTTGTCTGACCAGTGTCTATTATCCCAGTCGGATCAGAATTTATTTTGTTAGTATACTAGGATGTATGTGGAGGGATGTAGCAATACACATTGAAGGGAGTATACGTGAAACCAAACTTTCAATTAACCCCAATCTACAATCTACATACTTAGGATGCGCATCTTTTAGAAGAGTGTCAATGAAGTTGTGAAGCAAATGTGGAGACTATGCCCATTTTAATCTTTTCTTGGTCATCGTCACCAACCCCACGCATCTCCGTTTAATTTTCATTTCCACAGGAGCAACAGTACAATATTATTATGTTGCATGGCAAACGTAATGGGCATAGAGAATCAGCATGCAGAAATGCTTTAATGGACTCCTTTTGCACTCATTTATTCGCTTTAGCATTGCTAATCCCCTTGAAATTCTCATTCTTCTCCTGTTAATCACTCCTTTACGTCGAGGGACTCGCAGTCTCGTAACCAAAATACGCTTGTCACCTTAAAAGAAAACGAGATTTACCAAATAAGCGCAATTTTCCTAGAAAGCGAATATTTTTTAAGAAAAATAAGATTGAAATACAAAAGGCCAAAGTGCAAAATTATTTACTGAAATTATGAACTTGTTAAATTAAAAAGTAAAAAAAGTAACCCTGGCTTGTTCATTCTTCCTTTCTCCCATCATCCCTTCCGTGGTAATCTCACTTGTCATTTGACGTGATGCAGATCTTACATGGTTGAAGCTCTCCAATTTCCATGCATTCCCTTCCTTAAGCGCCTCAACATTAGATTCCGTATCTTCTGACTTCCTCTTACTAGCACTTGCTATTTTAAGCAAAGGAATGCCGAATGGATTTCGCTGGTTCGTGGATAAGCCATTTCCGAATTAATAGGACCGAATAAAAAATGCAATGTAAAAAATAACAAGCACACCAGCTGTAATTTTATTTCACAGAGTGTCACCCGAAAGAAAAACTTCGACAAGAAGGTCTTCTTGGTGCACCATATTATCTCGAGATTATTCTATGGTTGCCTACTACGCTGCAACCCTTTCATTTTTTTGATGGAACGGAGGCAAAGAATACTCTTATTTTTCGCCGACAACTCAACGCAACGCACACAAATTCTTGCAATCATTATTCAGCTTTCTTCTTTCTTTGTCCATTACGTTTTCCCCATTCTCCTATCGTTTTACTCGTCGTTAAGATTTTGTGTTCTCTATACATTTGATCTGGCCTCATTAAAGCTAAAGAATTCCACACACTCCTTTAATTACCACTTTGTGGCTTACAAAGTTTCTCTCTGATTCTTTTGTCGGCATGACATCACTGCCATCATCGTTACGTATACGTGATGTGATATGATGTATAAAGTAACGTTACGTGACAATAGAAGACTCATGCAAAGATCTGGATATAATCTAGTTTGATTCTTCCGTTTTGAATAGCGAGTAAATATATTTATTTTGATAAATACGTCATTATAATAAAAATTACTCATATATAATTTATGATTTACCACACCACACACTACCTTATCTTCCTCTTTTATCGATGCTTTGCCTATTCAACTTTGTTGTGTTGCATGATGTGAAGCATGGTTTTGCACTCACATGACGGAAATCCTTTTTAATAATGATTTTATATCGTGCGGTATTTATAAGAGAAGTAAGTAGGAAAAAGAGGTTGACATAGTTCACCGACAAATAAGTACAAGAGGAGTTTCATATACCAGAAATGAGTAACTTCCGCCCGGCCTTATCGTTATCACTCGCTCAACCGCTCTCTCCCTTGATTTGAACGGCATCTTTTCTTTTCTTTCAAGATGGTAAAGTTTTCTAGGCTCACTTGCAAGTTTGCTCGTGGAAACTCATTTGAATACTTCTAAAAGGCTTCATATAGTAGACCTGTTTTCCATGCATGTCTGCCATGTCTGGGCTAAATTTACTTTCGGAGAATGGATGCAGCGTTTCATACTGCCCAGCAAATCCAAACTATTGTTAAATAAATATGAATTCTGGTTTGCGAAGGAGGTTATGAAGAGAAAAGTATTCAGTTTTTGAATGTGTGTGGTACGGTAATTATGATCATTAATTTTAGCGAACCAAAGCAAAAATCGCTTTGTGTTTTCATAACCGTGATGATGAAAAGTTTTTATGACGTTATGCACTGCTACATTCATGGCACTGTACAAAAAAAGAAAACTTTCCTAACGAAGAAATATTCATTCATTCATTTACTCATTGACTGGCTCAGTTAGTTATTCATTGATCATGTTGCGAAAACGGTAGCCAGAATTTTGAAGCATGTATTTAATGTACCAGTTTCAATGCTGATTTCCTTCCACTCTACTACTATATACTATACCATCTAAGCAAAGGTGTACAACACCAACACCACCCAAATCTTGAAAATTATTTTTGTTCTTTGTTCACTCAGCGTGTCATTGGTCTTTCTTGAAGGAATAGTAAAACAGTACGCAAAATAAAAATTAATTTTTAGGCGTTTCATTCCTCTGGCTGACGCTACATTCTTAAAAAAATAATTGTGAATGGGGAGGAGGAGGAGATAAATGCATCAAACAATAAAGCTCAAGATACGGATTCATAATAAGTATCTACCTAAGTACAGTACTTACATTGATACATCGTAAGCAAATACAAAAAGGTAGAAATTTTAATTCAAAGGGAAGTGAAGACGGAATAAAACAGGCTGAGCCTCAGCAAAGAGTGAGCGTAATAAGTATTAACCCTACACATATATTTTTTTAAATTTTTTAAAAGGAAGAAGAAAAAGAAAAAAAGGAGAAGAAAAATATGTAATGGCGATAAGACCAATTTTTCATGTCACACAGTCGCGCTCACACACACACACACACACAGAAAAAAGATATGAAGTTCACTGATGCACATCATGAGAAGCAGTAAAAACTCTCAAGCATTTTATGAGTTTCTAGTTTTGCTCGTTTTCAAAATGACGTTGGTGATTTTCATGTTGGTGGCAATGTATACGAATAATTTGTACTACCAACATAAGTACAACAACTTTGAAAGCTTTCTTTTTTTCAGGTAATAATACATAACACAAATCCACCGAAAGAAATATACACTAAATTTTAAATGTTCGTGTTCTATATCTACTTCAGCTTCATAGATGCCAGCTGCCGTTGGTGGTCCCTCTTTTAAAGTTTGTCTTTGTGAAATATTGAGAAAAACTGAAAGAGATCATGATCATGATGATGAAGTGGGCATACAGCACGCAGCAGGGCAGAGCACCTAACTCTCTGATTGTGATACAAAAGAGATGAAACATAAATATTTCCCTTGTGTTTTCCGAAGGGTAACTTGATAACGCTCAAGTAAGAAAAACATGAATTAGGTAGCCTTCAGAATCTCACTTTCAAAACGTTGTAATAACATATGGGCGGTGACATGTGTTTTGACTTTTTCAATTAGCCGTCTCATTTCCGATCCACTGCTTCAGTGATAAACGAATTTGGATAAAATCGGATAAATGATCACTCATTTATGAAATATACCCATGATGTGGTCTGGTTTGGTTGCCGTATCCATTCATTCATCCCTCGATCATGTCGGGTGGTAATTCCCCATACCAGAAATGGATGGTGAAATAAAATTAATTAGTAATGGAATATTCTTCTCTTCACAAAGATATTTCCGTCGATAGAAAAAACAATGATTGGAAAAACAGCCAGTGTCGAGCACTTTATGTATATTAGCTGGACTTCATGTGCAGGAAAAGTTTTTTTATGGAGATTGAATGTGTCACGATTATTGTATTTTATCGTGTGTCGACTAATTTTCAGGGTACGTAATGGTATGTGTGAGTAGGTGAACCATGGACGAAACGACAATGAATGCTATGAGTATGACTAACCGTCTTGAGAGAGTTTTGACTATTTGACACGCATCATTTAAAATTTTCAACGACGCTTTCAAAAGGCAAAAGGCCAACAAATATTTCTCTTATAGAACATTTAAAATGACATTTGTTGTAATGACCTCCCATGATGTCCAAGAACGAACTGAATAACAATAATGTTCAGATATAGTTATGACAACCTAGGACATTTCCAAATGTTATTATACTCATGTAGTAATAAAGACTAATTATTTCGTTTAAATAAATAAATTGATGTTTTGGCTTGCAAACGAGTGATTTTTCGACCAATTTTAAAAATAACTCGAATTTCAATGATCTGCGAAGAAAGCAACCTTAATTTGTAGGAAAAAATAGTTTTCTGCTATTACATCAGAATCCATTGGTGCAGTAATGTAACCGTTCCACTTCATTGGGTTTCGATCGAAGCTAGAAAATACACTAGCATTATGCATTTATTTAATTCACAAGATCGTAAACATTTTGAATATTGAAGCTCCATGCTTGGTTTGGCTTGATGATGCAAGACGTTGTGTGAAATTTTTTGGAATGAAATGCTCTGACATGTTTTATTCTAAAGTATCTAAAGTATAAAAATGACACCGAGCCAACTGACTTAAAACCGTTTATAAAAAAATTTTCAAGTTTACATGCTAAAAATGTTTTGCTTGTGTAATAGAGTTTTAACTAAAATAACAATTTACCTGAGATTTAAGATTCTTTATTGGAAAATATGAATTCTAGTGACAGATACATATTTTTAAAAAAACTCAATAATGATACTTTTCAGATGTGTGAGTACATCCATTATTATCTTGATCATTTCTTCTCTTCTCTGTAGCAACAGCAGCCAGCAGCAGTATGAGAATGGAAGGAGGAGTTTAGAGATGAGATTAATGCTTTCGTCATGGTTTGATAGGGAATCATATTAAGCTTCCTGTGCAAAAACCATGAGACCTTGCCAAACCTCTCGTTTCACACCTCAGTCATCCGTAACTTGCCCTTCTCTTTATTCACAGTCATTATTTTTTATTATCGTCAATTTTTTTATAGTCTTACCATCATCCCATACGTACTACTGTTATACGCCTCCTTGTATTCTTTTTGTTCCTTGCTATTTCAAGTGTGTCCACACATTCAAACACAGAAAAGATTTTTACACAAAATTTAAAAAAATAAAAAAAAAACTATGTTACACGTACGATCACGTACAATTTTTTTCTGTAAAACACGAGTGAAATTATCACTCCTGTGAATGAAGCCAAAACCTAGACATGGGACATCTCCATTGGTATTATGGCTTTGCATTCTTCTCGGATAATAATAGCGCAATAGAAGGTAGATAACTAGGCAGGCATTCGACCGTAATAAATACAAAAATAGCCCATTGTTGGACAGACAAACCTCATCTCACAAAAAAAGAAGATAAAATTCGTGTCTTAAAATCACGTACGTATGTGCAAATTTTCTCGATTCTCATTCGTGGAACTTCAAAATATCGCATCGTGTACTCACATATTATACTTTGTGGCGATACTTGAAACTTCTTACGTGCGAAATCGCTTCCGACGAACATGGCCACTGCATCTGAAAATTCGAAGATGATTTTGGTATGTAGCATAAATTTTGTCAATTATTGGTTTCACTATTATGTAATCAATACATACAGTACAGTCATGGCAGCATCAAGCAACCCGACAACAAAAGGTTGGACGAATGCAATTGAGGTTGAGAAGAACTTTTTTTGTTTCAAGGATTCAACTCGTTGAACATATGCCTGCCTACCATTCATTCATGTCAGCATCCTTGCAACTTCGAACTTTCCTATGAAATGAGTACAAATGGCCTGAAACGCTTGCCATCTCCATTCGCTATTGTATATTTTTATTTGTTATATCATCCGCGTTGGCATATGTTCACCTATAAAAAAGAAACAACTTTTTGTTTTTTATCTCCATTATCCCGCCATGTTATATGCCTTTCCAGCTATTATTTTTAACTTGTTTTTTTTTTTTTAAATTTTCAAGTCCTATTTCATTTTAGATCCTCCTAGTATTTATATTGTAGTTTTAGTACCTTTTTTCTGTTCAGCTTCAGCTTATTCACATCATCATGTACTTTTTACGCGCTTAATATACATAACCTGTTTCGATTTTTTCTTTCATCAAATTATAGAGAAACTGAAAGGGAGGAAAGGATGCAAAGTATTCGACACGCCTGACAAGCTCTTCTGGGATCAATTTTCTCTCGTGCAGCTAACAGTCAAACCAAACCACCACAGCTATCAACACTTCTCTCCAAAAAAATCTACACAACTAATGTTTCCCATCCATTCAACCAGCAAGCAAGGGAAAATACCCATCGTTTTTATACCTTTAAAAAAATATAATGATAATGATGATGATATAGGAGGGATTAATTTCGATGAAATGAAAGAACATTCAACGTTGCAAGTGACGTAATTACATCATCCCTGTCTATAATATGTCATGCCAGGAAGTCGTGTACAAAATCAAATGAATGCAAATAAAAGTAAAGAAGAGAAACTTGAATATTTTGTAGATTTGCGCAGTTTTTATTAATTTTTTCTTTGAAAACATAACTTCAGAGAAGTTTCATAAGGACAATCATTGAGAAATAGTCTAATACCTTAACTACTAACTATAATTTTACAATAAAAATTATTCTTATTTCTCCACAAGTATTAATATAGCAAGTAAGGCGCTGTTTGGAAGTAAGGCGATAGAAGGCACTTAAGTTTTTAAAGCGATCACTTATATTTTTCAAGTTTATACCTATTACAGCTTTCTCTAGAATGCTATATCAACATAAAACACAACCATAAATAGATTAGAATAGGAAACATTGCGGATTTATACAATCCCTACTATGTATGTCACAAACATAGAAGCTGATGAAGAAAAGATTGACAATGAGATTTGCGAAAAAAAAACATGTTATCATTGCTTTTTACATTATATTATTATACATATATAGGTACACTTAACTAGAGTTGGTATATACAATTTATAGCTAATGCATAATATTAAACGATTGCAAAGTAGATTATAGGTCTTGGGGTAATTTGAGACGTTTGTCAAATATAATGTAAAATTTACATACAAAATATGATAACTGAATTATTCCATATTCCAAACGTAAATATCTATTTTGAATTGGGTTTAATTAAGCAAGCATGATTTATAATTGTGACATGTAGTGAGTAAACACATTATTTGTTTGTGTGCGAGTGAATCTATCTAGGCTATGAAAATTGAAACATGGAAACGCGAGTTTCTTTTCTTATGCTATTCAATCACACTTTCAGCAAAAATTATACCATTCTAAATATTTACACGTCAAACTTCATTAAAAGTTGCTATTTGGTGACATGCAAAAGACCTTTATGATTTTACGTTGGTAAGTGTAGTAAGAGATCTCCCTAAACCCTACAGAACTTTTCTATGTGCCTATTTTAACAACACAACCTAACAAAAACTTCAAGCTTGGACTTAAACTCAAATATTTATTTGCGAACAAAAATTAGTTACGTTAAAAATGAAACGTTTGTAAAGCTTTTACTATGACTTGGGACTTAAAGTAGAGTTTTAGATTGAGTCGTTGTTGTTATCATATTTTTACATACACACAATAATACTCATGCACAAATTTTAGTCAAGAACCTACAGTTTAGAAGAAAGCTAAACGGCTAAACTCGTAATTTTTCATCCAACTGCCCTTGCAAACATTCAGATTTTTCATGCTACTTATCTTACGATTAGTCTAAATTTCTATACTGTCCTAAATTTAGAGTTACAAACAGCCACTGTCGAATCTTTAAAAACAAGTGCAGTATTTTCAAAATCATTTTGCATCATTCTTAAACTGGATTTCTTTACGATTATTTTGTATATTAATTCACTTACTCTAAAAATTTGAACGCATGGTTTAACCTTATTTTCTTAGACTAACAAAACAAAGCAAAAAGTCACCCAAAACGGATATTACCAGCCGTAATATGGTTGGTGGCCAGGTGCAACAGGTCCCATTAAGCCTGGCGATGGATAGTACGCAGTGCTGAGACTGCTAGCAACCCCAGATCGGCTACTCAAAGCTCCCCAGTGAGAATCGTCTTTAATTCCGTGGCCCTGACTGGGAACACCATATCCACTGATGGGAGGGGATGTTCCATTGCTCATCTAACATTTAAAACAAAGAATATATGTTTACCATCTTAAAGTTAATAAAAATCATTCAAATCTCTGCAAATGGAACAAAGCTTTAAGGAAAAGCAAAAGTGATTCCAAGAGAAAACGAAAGTTCACGCCAATTTCTTCGTTGCAAATACAATGGGTTTCATTTTGTTCGCATATTTCTCTTAAATGAGCCAATTATCTTGGCCAATTTTTTCTACTTACTCATTTAATTTAAAGGAAAAGATGCACGCATTCTATGCAAAAGTCAAGCGAGTCAGCCATTTGCTGCAAAGTTTTTTTTTACAATGACAAGGAGTTTTAAATAGTAGAAGGAATTCATTCATTTGGAAAAACAAATAAAGAATTGAATGAGGCCATGTGTCGTTTCCTCGAGGAAAGAAAGAGTTCTTTGGGGTGTAAACCTTAAAAACAGACATACGTTTTACGACCTTCCATAGAACTGCCTTTAAACAATATATGGAACTTTCTTTTGTGGGCAGGATGAGTATTTATTCAGTTCGCATTACAAAGAAGCTTTCAAAGCAAGCAAGACTGGGTAACAATGCCATCGTAATTGGATGTAATTAGTGAATAAGGAGGATATCTATTTCTGCACACAATTTTTATTTTTGCAGCACAAGCCATGCTTTACCTACCTCCTCATCAACATCTTGAACACGAAAATAAAAGGAATGGGCAATTCTTGGTTTTAGAAAATTGTATAAAAATTTCACTTCATGCCAAGCAAAGAAAAGGCTTGGATTTATGTAGTACAGAGACATGCATGTAAACATACTTATTTTGAGTAATTATTTTTATGTTCGTTCTAACCTGTGTTGGGATGAGTGACGATGGAGTGGATGCATACGCCGATCCCATCAGTGAATTGCCAAGAGCCGCAGCGTACGTCGCGGTTGCCACAGCAGCAGCGGAAGCCGAGGAACTGGCTGTTGATGGTGTGCCAACCGGAGAGGATACTGTTGCTGAAGCTGACCCTCCACTGGAGCCAGTGCCAGGCGTTTGACCTGACATGGGCATTGATACAGGAGCCATGCCTGATGACATGGAGTACATGGACACTCCATTGCTGTTGACTGATGCTGATGATATCGAAGAACCATTTACTCCCTGAGAGGTTTGAGGAGTGGTGTAGAGAGAACTACTGCCTTCAACGGGACCTGAAAATGCAGGAATCATTTATTTTTAAAGTATGGCAAAGTTCATCTCTCCACAACTGTCTGCCATTCAGTTTTTGATTTCCTTCTGATGTTTTTTTTTTGTTTTTTTTTTTAAAGAATGGCTTTTGTGATAAAAGACAATGCTCGTGTAGTATTCATCACCTGCATGGTGACAATGGGTTGACAATAATTAATCAACGCAGGAGGCATGACTTACAAAATAAAATACTCTTCAAAATGAATGCCATCATGTTACCAGATCACTATTATCGCTGTGAATAATGTTCGATGCGTATGCCACCATCACCACCAACGCCACCCTTTTTCGAAATGCAATTTCCCTTTCGTGAAAGAAGTATAAAGGGTTGTACCTGTTGCATGCGAGATAATAATAATAAATGAATTCGTTGACGCCTTTTCATTACATTATAACATTGAGGGAATGATAAATTTGCGTTGAACAACAAAGAACTATTTTTCTCGCATTGCATGACAAATTTGAAAAAAAAAAGTAAAAGTGAAATGCTTCAAAATTTGTCGCTTCAAGTTACGTATTCAAAAAACGCATTTCAAAATGCAGACAATGTTGACGTGATCTGTTTGTTTCGAGCGACGGTCTCTAGCAAAAATTTTAGACCAACCTCTAGGCATTTCATTTGGTCTATGTGCTCGACATTGTGTCATGCCATAATTCCAATGCAATATGACAAGAAAATGAATACCTACATTTGATCATAGCATACCATCACTGATGGCCGTTTGCACAAACATGGCTTAGAAACATGGGGAAAATGAAAGAGTATACCACGCCTCTCGTGATGAAAACATGGAGTTTATAATTCTTAATTTCCCAACCATTCTTTTCCTCATGCAATCGTCATTTCTTCAACTATTGAAAAGGTTGTCTGGCCCGAGGCAAAAGAAAAGGAATCCACTTTTTTGTGGCGAACAAGACAGGAAAAAATAGCTGTTATTATTATGATTATGCTGTTTCTGCTGCCATATTGTCAAAAGCTTCAGAATGTTGATAGGCAAACAAAAAGGAGGACGATATAATATGTCCACTGGAAAAAGAACTACTGTTTTAAACTTACTGTGAGATGAAGATGGTCCGAAATGTGACTCATGTTTTAAGGAGTGGTGATGCGGATGGGATAAAACACCATAGGAAGATGAAGATGTGGGGTAAACTGGTAATCCCATACCCATACCTCCGGAATTTCCATAGCTACTGCTTCCTCCGCTCGTCACTTGTTTACGGAGACGGGCTCGTCGGTTGCTGAACCAAACCTATTTCAAATATTAATTGATTTAAAAGGATTAATTATTGTCATCGTTTAACACAACATAAACATATTACACAATTGTACACCACTCGACACGGAGCTACTTGGGATTAATGAAACATGAAATAATTGAAAAATGCGGTATGGTCACGACTGCTAGAATAAAAATTAATTCCATAAAACAATTCAAAACACTGTTATTACATCGTAAAGATAAACAATGGTTTGTGCAGAATCACCATTGCCTAATTGTCTGAAAATCGATTAATTGTCAATGTTTCCATGCCTAAGACTTGTAAATGGACGTAAATACGGACAAAGGGTAAGCTCCTAACAGTCCGTTTTAATATATTAATATGCCGATGATCACAAGAAAACCATTGCCTCAAGCACAAAAAAGAAATTTACATAATGCACTGGAGTCGCCATCGTATTGCTGATGATGAGTTTAGATTTATTAATTCCCTTGGGCACACACGTGTTATTTTTTTTCACATCTAAAACTAGTAGGTACGTATAATCTAATCCAATAAATATGAAAATAAAATTGTTCCTGGCTGGACTAGATTTTACTTCGATAATGCTGCATAAACTGACATAGTAATCTAATCTGATGAAGCTCATCAACTTCAAAGAGTAAACATTATCATTACGATGCGATCATCCACACTTCAGAAATACTTTCTTAGGCCCATATTAGTCTAAGCCGATGATGAGACTCATATTAAATGTAGCTTCCTTCCTACATCATCGTAATGACTTGAACATGCTTATTACTCTTTTTAAATTACCACTAATGTTAATGCTTACATCATGGTAGGCGGGCTTCTGTCCATTCAACTTTTAAAAATTTCTAAATTTGAGAAGTCATCATCATCTCATCTTTCATGCATGTTCTACATATATACAGTAGCTGTGATCTAAGCAAATATTAAAAAATGTTATTACCAACTGCTACTGTCTGACCACGCAATTTTTCATTTCTCCTTTGAAATCTAGTGACGTTGATGGAAGTATACAGAGTTTAATGTGACATGTATAAATAAATTAAAACACCCTGAACCCCACGACCATTCTACTACAGGGTTGGCTAAACTAATGAACTTGTGGATTTAGGAATAATATTTAAACATAAATACTCAGAGCGATCATATTTTTGTTTTCATTATTACCACTGACAATAAAGATTAATGAGAGGATGAAAATTAAATACTCCTCATTGATCAAATATAATAGATCCTTGCTCGGACCAAAGTTCTTTGAGCCGACATAATAATTGAAGTACAAATACATGTTACCATTTGTGAAACAATTCCTTTAATTTGTTAAAGAGGTAAGAACTGTAAAAATAATTGGGAAACACTACGTATATTTGAATGTATTTTTCTAATTACTTCCTACAACAATAGATTTAAGATTTTCTGTGAAAATGTAAGTAATCATTTTTTAAATTTTACTATTTTTGACTTTCATGAAACTCATCAAAATTTTAAACATTAAACCTTAATTTGTAAAGTTTAAAAAATGAGATATTGTGAGGTTCGTAAAATAAGGGTGCAAAATGTTTAAAAAATACGACACAAATATTTCACTTTAAAAATTAAACCGTAATATGGAAAATGGAATGAAACTATCACAACGTGATTTTACAAAAAAAATGTGAAAAACAAGGACGGACGGATGGATGGCCTCAAAAAAATGCTTTGAAAGCTACAAAAAAGCTTCAAATAAATTTATTATCTCGCTCACTTGAAAATAAAACTTGGTTGCCTTCTCGTTTGTCTTACGGAGTAATGTAAACGTAAAACTATTTCGTTTTGAAGTGAAGTGAGTGAGTCGGGGAGCGGTAGTTAGTACATAAAACGAAAATGGAATCATAATGACTTGCAGATTACTGGGATTTGAAAAAAGTGAACTCGCTTCATTGTACAGTAGCGGATCCCATTATTCAACGAAACCTCCTCTCGTTTTTCTATTCTGCTCACTCGTTTCCATTTTTTACAAGTAAAAATACGTTTTCAAACTTGTCTTTTTGCCAGTTATTGTTGCAAGATGATGAAGCTGGTTCCTCATTGCCCACAAAATCTGTTTTACTTTCCAAACAAGTCTTTTAAAAGGGAAAAGATTTTTTTATCGATGAACCCAAACAACAAGTTTGACCATGGGTATGTCGATGATGTTACTAAACTGGAAACATGGTATTGTTGCCACCTCAAAATTATCTAGAAAATACGTGGCATCTACATAAGTACACGATTAAGGGACGCACAATTTATTGGACCATGATACAGGCTACTGTTATCCTAATACAATGCAATGGTGTGTGATGATGAGTATTTCTTATTCTCCAACTTTACTTAATTGTTTTTGGGTACCTCACTCATTTAGCTTTCTCTTATTGTTATTGCAGGCATCCTTTAATTTTTTTTAAATTACCAAGAACGTGTTTAATGCTTACTCATCCTAAGTTATTCATTGTAGCAACATCTCATCAAAAAATGTAAAGGAAACTGAAATGATTTTCAATATTTTCAATTTCCAGAGTCAAAACTCACCTGAATGCGAGCTTCCGTAAGCTTTGTTCTTTGTGCTAGCTCTTCGCGGGTGTAAATGTCTGGATATTGTGTTCTCTCAAAAGCTTTTTCCAACTCGTCAAGTTGATGAGCAGTAAATGTAGTCCGACTTCGTCGCTGCTTCCTCTTCAGTGGTATTCCAGGTTCAGATTCACAGTCCGATAGATCACTTGTTTTGTCTCCTACAATTGATTCAAGTTGGCTATGTATAAGTGACGATTTTAAATTCAAATATAACAAACTCAAGATTGTATCTGCGTAACATAATTACTAATTCGACATTTGTTTCGCATCATTTAACCTCACATTGATTCATGCCATGTCTTGCAAACGCTGAGGGTTAAGTTCGGTTTCAAGATATTATTATGGCAAAATGAATGAAAATCTTATGTTGTCTTCTAGCTCATCGCAAAATGACTTTTTCTTATTATCAGTATTTTCACTGTCCGTATTATATGGATGCATGTATGGCTAAATAGACCGACGCACAAGAATACACACTTATTAAATGACAAGGAAGAAAATGATGATTATGAATATGAATACTTTTTTTTTGTTTTAAGCCTTTGGGATGTTTGATTATGCCACCTCAGAAAACAATACGTGCATTTGCATAATATATCATTGCGACACTAGTAAACCATTTAAAGCACATGGTTTTCTTGTGTTAAAATACTCAATGCTGATATACTGACTATTTCCTTCTCTGGATGAGATGGGATCACCCACATTTACTGAGGAATGACGTGGCAAAATTAACTAAATATGCACAAACAATGTCGCAAATTCATGTTTCATTCAAGTTTCAATTCTTCCTCATTCACAGAATGAGATAACTTTTTATGTTGTCGTTTTTATGAAGTAGCTATCGCCTGAAAACGCATTGTTTTCTTTTCGTTAAATAAAAAATTCCCTTGGTCGAAATGATCCTAGCTTACCGCCGCCATTCAAGAAGATGATCCGACAAACGCGGCATAATTTGTTTCTCAAGTAGCTTCCGCGGATGAGTAAGGGAGAGAAGCTTCATTATTATCATCAACTTTACACATCTTTTGTGTTGCCGATCAAGTGGAAAAATGAATTTTTAAGTACGCTATCATGCCGCAACAGAACCTCTGAACAAAGGTTTTCCCCGATGATGTAGACAAATTTGTCTATTTTAACCTTTCGCCGAAAACAATCCTTATATACAATATTATGTACCTTCGAGGAAAGGTACCTCTTTCCTTTACGAAAGTAGCTCACCACCAAAAACATTTTTTTAACAAAATTTGCTGTAGAAAATAAAATGTATCATCTTCACCGAAACTCTATTCTATTCTAGGGATCGTCCCATTCATTAATTTCAAAAAATGTTTTCAGATATAAACTTAATGCATTAGTAAGTAAGTGTCCCTTAGAATCCTCATGGAAATCTCGGTTCAATTAAGTTTTTGTCCAGCTAATTACTAGAAAGTAGAAAAAATACAACCTGTACATGGCATCGAGCTTTAATTAGTTGACCGTGGTGGGTTAACGACGACGTCATTAAAGCTTGTGCTTTGAGGCAGCGTAGCACTTGCTTTTCATTCATTCCCTTTCGGTTTCATGAGTCCTTACCTCGCTTTTGGCCGCACTTAATCTCAAACTCAAAGCTCACCTAATCCCTATGATTCAACCTGATATTTTTTGTTCGCATGAAGGCGGACCAGGGCGAAATTTTTCATTGAGGTTATGACAATATCCTTTGATGGCCTAAAGCTAAAACAATGTAACTCTTTCGTGTAAAGGGATGCCTCTGAATGAAATGTTCACGAAGCCTTTTACAAAACGATTACGTCATTACAACAACCCAAGTGATTTCCTTCCCTTTAATAAAAACGCACAGAGAGAAAAATAAAAACAGAAGTTATAAATGACTTTTGATATCCACCACCAATAAATTTCTATTTTTTTTTTTTCATTGGTGCCGCCACCACTTTTTTGGTGTTGTTTCTAGCACATTAGCTTCATTACTCATTAAACTCTCCTTTTAAACATTTTATTTGTGTAGAAACAAAACTCGACCATCGCATGATCTCTGTACATTTTTCATCGAGGGAGGAAAAGAAAAAAATACCCCTGCCGGCTCGGATATTTTTTTCCTTTTTTCTGCTGCTGTTTGTGTGCTATATGGTGAATACTGCGTACTTCTACATCTCTTTATCGTGATCTCGGCTACTTGATTAGACAACGATGATGTTGATAATGTACATGTTACTACAAATCCACTGAACAATATCATTTTATGTTGCGTTTGTAAAAGTAATATATTTTTGAACTTTATGGCTTATATACTAATTGCAACAAGCATAGATATACAGTTTGTGTTCTCTGAATACACAAACACAGACGCACACTCTATCTCTATTTGAAAAATTCTTATTAAAGTCGTTAGTTTCTTTAGATTTTAATGAAAATTCTACATCAATGTATGCATATCCCTACTGGGCTTGTGTGTGGCACTGTTGGATTATATGAACCGCTTCACGTTTATTGCTTTACCACACACAAATTTATTGCTTCTCTTTTTTTAACAACTTTCCTTCAAGCAAAATTAAAATTGTCTACCTCAACTAAATTTCATTTCATTACTCAAAAGAAATACTCAATTAATCCTTGCCAAATTGGCAAACGCCAACAGAATTTGTTTTTATACAACATATTATTGAGGAATAAAAATATATATAAATTTTACAACATGAATGTAGTCAAAACGTACTACACAGTAGTACAACAAGGAGCAAGAAATTTTTAAGATGATATTTCTTGTCGATGTGCTTTGGTTTGGAATATTTATCCTAGGCGTCATCCTCATGATAAATGTATAAAAACAAATATGAATATGACTAAAGGGTTTATACTTATATAAATTTTTCTGACAGAAAAACTTTGTTTTGATCTCGCATCAAAACGTATAAATAAAAGTCGTGAGTGTCATCCACCCATTTTCCCGAGAGCAGTAAAACTTCAGAATACTTTAGGCGACGAACAGTTATGAAAAATGTGGATGAAATTCTTCTGTCGTAATTTTATCAGTGGAAATTCAAATGACAATGACCTGTAGTCAAATAAATGAAGAATCGTTCTTTTCGAAAGAAATGCCCTTTTGAAGTAAGATGATCTCTCATAATTTCATTTAATGTTCAGTAATAGGTGGGTGGACACTGGCAAAAACGAAGGAGGTTTTTTATATCGAACATAATAAAGGAATATTTCCTTTTTGCTTTTTGTAATAATGAAAGAAAGATTGTCTATTCATGAAAGAATGAAAGAGAGAAAAAAGCAAGCACGTTATGCAAGGTAAAAAAAGAGAAGTTTTTATTCTTACCATCTAATATCTTCTTTTCAGTTTCCCCCTCACGACCCCTGAGGAGTCGAGAGATTGCACTCACGGAAGGGGCGGTTGTTCTGTCGCAAATTCCTTCTTTGATTAATCTAAAAGAAGATAGAGAACAGAGCAAAAAGAACAAGTTTTAGAGCTACCAATGGTCAACGTAAAGCTTATTGTCTAACGGGAAAAGTGTTGTTACTCATGTAAGTTGAATTGACTAGGAGAAAATTGATTTTTTCAGTATTTTATTAAAAATATGTTTGAATTACTTTGAATCATCATTTCCAACAGTGTGTCTAAAAAATGGAAATAGATTTTCAGGATAAAAATTCAAACAAACCAAAAACGATCGATTGAATTTAATGGGTTTTACGCTCTTTGAGAAAAAATAATAATTTGCATTAAATTTTCAGTTGTGATCGACGTGCGAATGTACATGAGTTTTCTCGAAACGAAAAACAAAAGGTCCAAAATATATACATTTTTTTGACTTTTCGTTCTCACGCTCTCAAACAAACAATCAATGCAAGCATGAATGTCTAAGCCACCTTCTTTTATTGCTTCTTTTTATCCTTTCTTTCAAAATGTCAGCAGGAATGTTTATACGACTTCACAATTAAAATGTTGTTCATACCGTATACCTGCCACGCGAGACAATGCTATCAATTGATGTGTTTTGTGCATCATGTCATCATCAGCACTCCGCAGTACAGATAGTAGTTGTCTTTTTCCCATCATTACTTCCTCAGCAAGTAGTCACTCTTTCAAAGTTAATTTATAACATCTAACAATTCAACAAGTGATGGCTCAAAAAATGGCGAAACACAGTTTTGGATTTGGAATATGTTCTTAAACATCGACGAACACAGGACGAAGTGATTTACGATATCTGATTACGATCGTTTACAACCTATGAATTTTCTTGGGCACCAAAACGACATCCCCTTTAACTTTCTTGACAGGTTTACAACCGCACAGTTTATTGAAGTCTCATTATTCATCATCAGACCGATTACAACTCCATTGAAATTGTATGAGCATCCCCATCAAGAGAAATTCAGTGATAATAATGTTCTAACACGTGTAGCTGCTCAATTGACTATTTTTTACAATTATCAAAAAAAGGAGTAAAGTTATCGGAAAATTGATACCGAATTTGCGTTAAATATGTACTTTTAAAGTTTTAAATATCCAGAATAACTTTATAGTGCATTTTTATACGAATCAAACATTTTGAATTTTGAACTCAATTAAGTTGTAGAACGTCAAAAGTGGTCATCATCGTATGACCAACAGAAATTGAAAAGCCACAAACTCCTTCAAGCTTTGATACAACTAGTGATGGGTAAGAATATAGTTTCAAATCTTAAATTTTCTTTCTAACTCGATTCATGAGGTTTTAGACATGAAAGTCATAAAAATGTATTCTGATGCTGGCTCGACCCCTAACTATCGTAAAATTGGTCTTGTCATCCCCTCACCCTGCGTGGTTATTTACAACTCCCAAACACTTTCAAATTATACGGTGCTTATAACATCTTTTCTCCTATTACTACTCCAGAAACACAAAAGAAAGGGAAAAAGGATTTTTTTCTTTCACAATATTTTTGTTTACGTTTTGTTTCGTTTCAACCGTGTCCATAGTTTTTTTTCCCTGAATGATGATGACAATGATCCACTACTAACTAACAGACAGGTACAAGTGTCATTTCTCGTCTCTTCGTCTCAATCAAATTTGTTTTCTCAGAATTGACTTGTGTGAGAAATGAAGGTAAGTGACATTTGACTTTTAGCTCTGAGTGTATTGACGGGTATGTAAAAGTTTTAGAGGGGGGTAGTAATGGTTTAAGAGTGACATGACATGATGATTTGAAAACAATCCGTGAATGAAAAGAATACTTAGTCCCCATCATTTGTCGATTATGGTTACAAATGACGATGATGGGCACACTTCTTTGCACCATTCTCTGACAGTAATCTTGAGAAAAATAAAAGGAAGAGCGTGGGAACCCCCTCCTGAATCTTTGAAAAGTGTCGTCTTTTAAGAAAATTTGCTCTTTAACTTAACAATGAACAAAATCATTGACTTTTCAATTCTACTTCGTTTTACCTACTTCCCAAAGGAAAGTCAAATTGGTACACGATTTAATCGAGTTCAACTGGGATCGATATAAGTATTTTCATGCAATACTTGCTTACTATTTATGAATATGTGCATTTAGACGAAACTGCTTCAGATGATTTGTGAATAAAAACTAATTTGACATATTTGAAGTTCACAAAATGGTTTCTACACGGTAATAACGATACAAGTGTCGGTTACTCTGAAGTAGCCGAAAAGGGCATCCTCCTGACAGAGATAATTTGTCAAAAAAAAGTGTAAATTCACTTCGACTATGTTTTGATATTGCCGCAAAAGAAGAAAAGATTAAATCTCACAACGCAGCAACATTTGTTATTCTCAAGTTCTCGCTCTTGTTTTAAGTACACCATTTTTTTACCAGCTCACATCTCACCCTCGTTTTTTAAGCTTCACCTTTCACGAAGGGTGTTTTGATAAATGACTTCTGGAAAAACAAACGCTTTTTCATACACCCTGCTTTATAAAGAAGACTCCATTCAAAACTCAAAGATTATTCGTTCTTTTGATATGCTTACATATAATTATATATAGAAACTCTACGGTGGCTTTTAATAAGAAAATTTGCTTTTCTTAAGGGAAACAAAGCCAAAATATATAATTCAAAACCACATGTTAATGTTTTATTTTCAATTCTATTGTACTTTTCAGTTAGGATCGTTTCGTTTTTTAGCAGTTCTTGGAACTATTGAACCATAACCCGAGATTGACATTTTCTCTGAAGATTTTAAGACTCTTTATGAGGCAATGTAATTCATTTTAACCGTCATCCTGACAACCGTCGTCTGTTGCAATTTCAAAGTATACCAATATATCAAAATATAATATATGTATAGAGCTGGAATATGTGAGATGTATACATGTTACTTTCATCGTTTTTCATTAAAAAAAACTCGACCAAGTAAAGTGTGCTTTAAAAAGAACCGGAGAGATTTGTTGATGCAACAGGTTGTATCATGGACATAGGATTATCAGATAGTAGTGGAGAATTTTGATGTTTTCAAAACTAAATATTTGTGTCTTTAATATCGCTAGTTGAATCTTACCTTGAAATGGATATCCACCAAAACAAGGTCGCATCATGGCGATATTCGTGACAGTCATCTCTGTCGTCTCCAGGGCGTCGAATAAAAAATTGTAACTACGCTAAACACCACAAAAAAATTAAAAAAGAGAAAAACTTTCCTCAGCACTAAATATAATTGTTTCAAGCTTAGCCAGTTAAAAAGTGTCACTGACACTTAACATTTTCGCAACACATAATTGAGTTTTACAAGTTTGGCTTTTATCAAACGATTATTATTTTTTTTACTAAATTCGGTAAAAACGCAACACAAATTCACAGGTGAACCTTTAAGATTAATGGATGCAGGTGGTTAAAAACTATAATTTTATCAACATTTGTAATATAATGCGACAACTTTTTTTAATAATAAATTCTTGAGTAGCAAGTGCAGCACTATTGTTCAATGTGTGAACTCATCACATCAACGATTTGTTGAGCTTACGCCTCCTGAAGATTATAAAGAAGAATGAGGAAGCTTTTATTTTTTGATTCCCTCGTGATCATGTCGTCTGTCGGTCTTCCTAACAGCATCACTCTTGTAGGTGTGGATGCGAACTGAGAGTCTACAAGGTACGACTCATCATTATTATTTACACTTTATGATCTTTCTGCAGCACAGGCCTGGCTGGGCTGGCTTCGGTTCTTCTATTCAGTGAACACTGATAAACCCCAAACAAGCTCCTCACAAACTCCCTCGTCAAATGCCACATTACGAACCCAAAATCCTCTTTTAAAACTTACAATGAGATAGAAGTAGTAGTTCTGGCTTCTATTTTTTTTTTTCTTTTGAAAAGGACTCATGCCTACGTTCGTTCTCAAGTATATTGAATAAATATAACTTCTTCTTGCGAGAGATTAAGAAAAAAGGCATTTTATTGGCTCTCCTAAGTTTGTCTTTTAATCTAAACCTTACCTACTTCGAATATGTAGTTAGTTATTTGTACATCTTTCGATATTAAGTTTCACGAATAAAACTTGATTAGTTACGTGTTCACATTCAACATTTTATTTTTTATGGTAAAACAAATGTATGCAATGCTGAGATTGAAAGTTTGATTTGAGAAAGGGTCCTTTGTGGGGAAAATTGCATTTTTATTATATGCAGTTGTTACAATTTGCCATAAACAAAGAAAATTATTAGATCTGTGTGAAGTTGTCACACAGATTTTTCAAGATTAGGAATGCCGCTTTGAGGGTGCAAGGCAAACAAAATCTTGATTTCATGCGCATTATTATGACAAAACTCTTTGCTGGATGCATGCGGAACCGATTCATTGCATTTTGAAAAAAAAAATCGTCTTTTTATTTAGATCAAAAGATAGTGTATAATACTGTACTGTTTCGAGTTTCCTCCTATTCAATTATTTCCAATTGATAGTAAGTAATTAAAATTACAAAAAAAAATTGTGATTTGTGAGCTTGAATTTAAGCTGAGCAGAGTTGAAAATGTTGTTACATTTTGTATTCTATTCTCAATTTTTGCAAAAAAAAAAAAAAACGAAAAGAGAAGAAATGTGAATTAAATGTGTTGGTTTGAATTGTGTGAATAAATTCACCGTAAAAAATAACGCAGAGCAGGCAAGCAGGCAGGTATAAAGTTTTTTTCATTGTGTAATACGAAAGTAAGTACGTACACATCCTGTGGTCCCATGCTAGCGCGATGTACATGCTAGATGATAATGGTTATCATCGTGGCAGATATTTTTCCCTAGGGAAGAGATACCACACTGATACTGATGATTCACTCGCAGCCTCCTCCCTCATCTGCTCATAGGGAGATGCGATGGGCTTTGATGGAACAAAAGGCGGAGAGACCGTCCATGAATTTCCCATTCGTGAGAGAGTATCTTGTCAGACAGCTCAACCCTTTTTTATAATAATCTCTTTTCACATTCACAATCATCTTTATATGCATTGTGGCTTATAATGTAATGTATATACCCTTCGTTTATTCTACGCAATTTTTTATTTGTCATTATTATCTTCTTGTATCGGCAGTTTTTATGCCACTGCGTGCTTGTATATTTTCTTGTATTTTTTTCTTCGTTCCACTTTCGTTCCAACTAATTTTCTCTGATGACTGACTGACTGACTTGAAAGAAGTCGAGTCATCTTATGGTGGAATGGATGCACGCAATCATCTTAAAAACTTTTGCGTTTTATGTGAATTATTCCCTCAGCCTTTTCATAGAATATCATAGAATCTAACAAGAGAAAAGTATGCCTGCAATCGAAAAACGTCCAACTCATCATGCATCATCATAAAAAACGCTTGATAATGTCTAACAATATTATGAACATTACGCAATGATTGCAGTTTTTCTTTTACTAAATTAACTCACGAAGTTATCATTTCTGAGCTCTGATATCGTCTTTATTTTTGGATGTCAAATGTTTTGAAACGAGATTTTTATATATTGGGTAGGGCGCCTACTTAAATATTTAATAATAACTTGATCAAGAATATCTAGAAAGGAAATAAACATAATCCAAATCAAATCATATTTGAATTACTTACTCAAATTTTTGGAAATTAAACAAGAAAATGTTTGACCAGGCTCCTGCCAGAAACTGGAACTGGAGCTTACAGTCATCACAAAATTTTTCGAAACATTAAATGCCAAAAAAAGATTGAATCTAATATTTTTCATCAAAGTGATCATTGCAGTAGGGATGGAGAGAAGGGAGACATCTTTAATTTGTTGTTATTTG
Source organism: Seira musarum (assembly GCA_027743895.1). Taxonomy (NCBI): domain Eukaryota; kingdom Metazoa; phylum Arthropoda; class Collembola; order Entomobryomorpha; family Entomobryidae; genus Seira; species Seira musarum. Next base: position 11,370 of record JAHZMX010006422.1, on the reverse strand, counting down.
TATTTGTACGCAAGAAAGTCCATGCAAAATTGTATTGTGGCTCATGCCGGCTGTGACTAAAGTAATTTAACACGGATGCACTTTAAATGAATGTGTACGGAATTGACTAGTGGTACGCTGCGCTCGCGTTAGCTTTTTATGTAGGAAACTTGATGCTTCCTTTTAATTTTCTCCATGAATATGTGCATTTTTATGCGTGCCCGTCTCTTAAAAACTAGAGGCCAGTTAAGTGCACACATGGTTTTTATATGTAGGTACTACGACGTCATATTTCTTGTGAACCCACAAAGTTCCTAAAATCTTCTTCACTTGAACACTCCATGGTTTTTTATTAATGGAACATTAAATTAAGGAATTTTAAACCCCATATTGATTAGCAGTAGTCAGAGCTATTGTGACAATGTGAAGGTCTTAAAACGAACCTACCGCTTAGTTTCGGATAAACCAACATTTTATTGAAAGCGATGATGATTAAGACAATTAACTATAACTCAACGGTTTTCTTTTTCAGTTGCTTACTTCTTATTGAATTGAAACATAAAAATATTTTTTTAGCGTTTTGCTACTCACCACCACGTCGCAGCGACCTACAGCATGAAGTTCCAAGGCTCAAAACAACACAATAGCACGTTAGTATTTTGAAGATATATTATTTGAAAACGTACATTTTTGACAGTAGTGGAGTGTTGAATTTTAATGTATCTCTGTTGTCTCAACTCAAAGTAAAGTCATAATATTAATGTGTTTGTGCTCCCTAGTGTATGTCATAAAAACATTGTACATAATTCGTAGAATCAGTAGCTCAGAACATAACCACAAAATTCACGGCGACAACTCAAAAAATAATCTATTGTTGCTGCTGATGCGTAAAAGCATGAAATAGGTTTTGTCATGGATTTCTCATGGTATAAAAATTTTGAAGGTAAGAAAGAACGACTGAAGTTTATAATAATTCAAGAAAGAATATGATCAGAACACTTATATTCCAATGCAGTGAGAGAGCACAAGCAAATAACAACTTTAGTGAATGAATGGATGAAAAATTTGCAACGTACAGTTTTAGACAGGACTATAAGAGTATTTTAAAACAAAGTACAAACACCTCAAGAAAACATTCGGAGCCTGCTCGCTTGCTTTTTGTTTGTCGACAACATTTTCTTATTCACAGAAATCATAATCCATAAAATTAATTGCTCAGCAAGTCGTTGATATCCCCACAATTTTTCGGAGAAATTAACTTAGGAATATATTTTTTAAATGTGTGTACCAATTTTTATTATGTCTATCGTGAAACATGAGCTGATTTTGATGACCACGTGCTTCTGGTTTGATCTGATGCTTCAAAGTATTGCAATTTTTTTGGCCGTTATTCTCACAATTTGGTATCAGTTTTTTGGGGAAGTAAAATTGATGTTCCTTCTGTCAAACCTTGAGGGAACCCCCTACAGTCTAAAAAGTCACCGACTCCATATGGGGTTTTTACAAAGTCGTTATACAGTTTCCAAAATCTGATTCAGTTTTTTTTAAGAAAAAAGTTATATCGAAGACCGGGTTTATTCTGATGATGCAGCTTTTAAACCAGTTGTATAAAAGCATCAGATCAGAAGCTTGTTGCATTTTAATACTTTACCCAGAGTCCAACAGGCACAATAAACGATTTTGTATTGTATAGTAAAGTTGGGTAGTTGAAGGAAAATACTGAAAAATGAGTTAATTTTACAGGGTAATCAACACCCATAAATATCATACGGTTATACCCCACATATCGAAACAAAACGTTTTACAGTTTTCATTGTACTTATTCTCTGTGAATTTGTGATCTTAAATGTAAATATTATTTATTCCAAATAATATAACAGGTTTCAGTGGAACAGGATTTTATTAACTATCATTGATTAACTTTAGATTGTCCCTTTTACAATCTTCGGCAGAGTATACTTTTTTTTTAAGTTGCTCATTACAGCATTTAATGAACTCATTGAAACAAATGGGTTCAAACCGCCTCCTAAAGAAACATTTTACAACTTTTCTTATTGCTCATCCATCTCCCACATTCGAAAGACATTTTCATGATTGCCATTACCATCGACATGATTATCACTTTTCTCATGATGCAATTTGATTTAAGAATGTTTTTTAGTTTCCGTCAGAAAAGGAGGTGTGATGAGGAGATTGATGTGTAAAGATTGTAGAGCACAAAGGAAGAAGAGAAAAAAAGTAATAAGTAATAATACTTAATAACAACACCAGAATGGAAAGGAAAGGACAAGATAAATGAATTCACTTTGTGTGGTTTCCAGTATTCGGTTCTTTTGAGGGAAATCATACCCAATTTCTCATTTTCCCTGATGTTCCCCACCTCCAAATTAGCTTTCCGACGCCCCTCTGACTTTCAAGAATAAAAAAATATACTAGTTCATCCCCCTATTATTCTCGTGTCTTGTCTTTTCTTGAAACACTTTCTTTATTCCCTGTACTACATACACGTCATTAAAAAGAGGAGAATAGAGAAGAAAATGGACAAGAAAAACAAGTCCTTTTGTACAATCCTTCATGATGATGTTTTCCTTAAAACTTTGAAAGATTGTAATGGCACTATTGTGGAATAATAATTCGGTGTCCTTAAATTCAACCTTCTTTTCATTTTCATCACTAAAATCAAACTTGTTGTTTTGTATGACACGAACGAACGAAATTAATTTTTTGAAGACCAACTGGATTTTCAGTCTTCTTTGCTGATGTTGATAATTTGGCTCCAATTGATTCTCCCATTTCCCAAATGACAATCATACAAGCAAGTAAGAATTATTTTTATACTAAGAATTTTATCAAAATTCCTCCATTAATTCCTGTTGTAAAATAATTGTGCTGATAAAAGTGCAATTGTAGAAATAAATATGAGTTAGCATATCATCTGGAGTGGAGGACATCTCACCTCCTCTCCAGAAGTATTCTAAGACACCAGCAGTGTATCATTGAAAAACTGTAAAAAATGAATGAATCAACTTTTCTTTGTTTACTGACATCATGACATTGTTTCGCACTGACAAAGAAAGAAATGTTTCTCAGGGAATTTCTTCAATTGCATGTTTTACTTTCAAAGAGTGGCTCAAAAAATAAGAGTGTTTCCATGCTGTGATGATACAGAAGAAGAAAATGAAAAACGAAATAAATGGATAAGTAAGTAAGAGTGTTATCTATTCAAAACAAAGAAGATGATGTACAATCCAATCCAAGCTCATCCACAAAGTAATACAATCAATTCGTTCGAATTAAATAGGTAAGAACAGTAGCAAACTTTTTAGTGAAGCTGTGAAAAACCTCGTCGTCATGATTTCACTTTACATCTTCGAAAGAATGACAATGACATTGCAAAATTCTTGTCTTTTTAAAACTTCGTGTCTTGTCATTCATTCACTCATTCATTCCAATTTCGGATGATGTGGGTTGAAATTAAGGTGCTCCAAATCTTAAAAAGTGCGTAGGTATTATTTCCATGAATTTTATTGGCATTGTTATCGTATGCACTGTTGGACCCAAATTACTGAATGAAACATATTTCGGATATCATAAAACATATATTTAAGGGTAGCAATTCAAAGCACCTACTACGAAAGGAATGTCAAAGTCCAATACGGTTTATGAGCTTCTCACTCATTGTACACTTACTTAGGAATTTCCATTTTTTGCAACGCTTTAGATTTTCATACCTTGTAATCAAAATGCAATTATCGTGTCTTTGTTGTGTAATCATAATCACGTGGGTAATCAGTCCGGTACATGGTCATTCGTCACAACAATGACTCGGTTTTTACATGGAAAAAATAGGCGAGTCCGTTCTTCCTAAATATGGCAAAACATATTAATTTCTTGGTTTAATCCACCTGGAAAACCTCTAAAGTGGGAATGAAATCATGACATAATTACTTTTCTTCTCACCTGCATTTTATTTATGTCAAATGGATTTAGCATAGTTGTACTCACACACTCTCTAGATCAGATCAACACTGCTTCTAATATACGTGCACTGTTGTATTTATTACTGCTCTTATTTAGGAGCAACAAAGGGGAATATGAGCAATGCGATGAAGGTTTATTTATTTATAATACTTTTCCCCCGTCAAACCAATTTTTTTGGGATTCAATAATGATGACAAGCGTGCATGTTCACCAAAAAATGAAATCCTGTTTTCGAGTTTCCCCACAGGGAAACCAGAGCTATGCTTTATGTCCTGCGCATTATAAACATTTTGCATTTCATTTTTACTTTCAGAAAAAGTTTTCAGGTTGATTTTGTAATTAGTGATGCCTTAAATACAAGATGCTACTGTGTTTCGTCTCCGAGCTCTATTTTGGAACCAATTATGACTCAAATAAAAAAAAATACTTCGTGACCCATCGCTATACATACTTATAATGAAGCTCATCTTTTAATGATCACAGTTGCCTGTGAAAATAAATGCGCCCTTTGATACTTTTAGAATGACGCTCCAGTTCTTTTTTTAAAACACAGATGCTTTGCGAGAAAAATGATAAGGCTCTTGCTCTTTATTCACCCTCGAAAAATAATGAAATGGAGTTTCATGTTCATGTAAGGGGCTATTGTAAATAGTGAATTCCAATACATTTATTTTCCCAAGAGGTATGTGTGCTATACCCAAGAAGAGCAATTGTTGATTATTTTTGAAAACAAATTATTATGTTTTTGATACTCCTGAATTGATGGAAGCATCCGTTCTTTTACTTTTATGAATGAAAAGTAAAAAAAGGTGTAATGATCAAGGCTGTGAAGTGAAGATGATGTTGAAGGGGCTGTGAAAAGAGATAAACTTGGATTGTGTTCTGATGATGGTGATGGTGACTGGCTTTCTTAGAGAAATGAGAAGTCTGTACATAATGTTATAAAAAAATAGAAGAAAAGGAAGAATTGAATGAAAATAAGATGAACGAGGATGATGTTTTTTGTTTCCCCTCGTCTTATCTTTTGTTCTATTCGAATAAAAAACAATGCCTTGTAAAGAGGATTCCACTCATTAAAAAGAATACCTTGTCTTTTCTCTAATAATTACACGGGCTAAAAAATCGTCACCTACTGAGAGATAAGTGTTTCTAAAGTTACTCACATGGACGATGAATGAATTCGAAGATACTTGTTTCCTGGTGGTACAGCAATACTTACACGGGCTTCGTAGTTTACTCAATGAAAACTTCAACAAATCAGTGGCCGTAAAAAGTTTAAAGCTCTTGGTTTTCCTGACCATTTTTTGAGGCTGATTCATAAAGTACATAATATGAATGAAGCACTGCTATTTCAACTAACATTGGTTAAAACGTAAACCTTCATTTTCTGCAGTTTGCAAGATATTTGAGGTTAAAACGAAGAAAATAAAATTTGGTAGTATCACCTTACCCCAGATTGATGCTGCGATTGCGTATGCAGGTTATATATTAGTTGTTTTAAAATGAATATGTGACAATGACTACTTATATGTAAGCCATGGGGTTGGTTAGTAAAAATTGCCCAAAAAAGAATGTAGTCGCTCAAGTCAGCTCAACCGTGCCGACTATCCGTGACAAATTATTGTGATAATTGTTAATCGCTATTGTTATACAATAAAGCTTGATCCTAGATTTGAAGTGTTTTGAATGATTGAGCATCTGGGACATTATAAATTCTAAAAGCACAATACGCGTACATAACACATACCCATACTGCTTTATGATCACGGCAAAACAAAACTTAAACGACATTAAACGGCATGACAGTCTGCAAGATTCTCTAGTCATTCAAACGAAGGGGATGTTTTTGGACATCCAGATCCAGATTGTTTTAATAAGTGGTCCAGGAAAGGACTTTTGAAGAGTGACTTAAAGGATACTAACTATAAGTGTAGATATATGTAATGCAAATGATGTTACAAGAAACCTTTTTACTTTTGCCGAACGACATTCCTTTAAAAAAACTTGAATGTTTATGCTTCCTCCACAATCCGATCTTTCTTTCTTGCCTCAGTTGAAATTTTTTCAACTTAGCTCAAGGGTCAATTATATATGCCTTTCCGTAGACCAGCAGACTCCTAGGCGTTTCAAAGAAGAAAAACCAACATTGTTGACTTCTGACTTGTATTTCAAAGCAAATTTAGTGTATTACAAATTGGGGACTGTACTTGGAAAAGGATAACACGTGTGTCGTCCCATTTCCACTTTTTTTTGAAGATCATGTTCATTCTGGTTGGGAGGAAGAGAGGTTTGTCCTTTCCTTGTGCACCTCAACCGAATTAGTCGAGCTGATCATAGTTTTCGTTAAAACATAATTCCTGAAAAATAAAGAAATCTAGCGTCATGCTGTCTGGTTTGTTTGTTTTGTGGTTGAGCAGACGAAACATTCTTTCCTACATTTTAAAATCATATTCCAGGTTTGATCCTTATCACCGTTATTTCTAGACGTAAGTGTGTCTCGGGATCGGGACACGAATAAATCATTTCGATTCTTTTTTAAAGTTTATAACTTAAAAACTAAATGAGTCTCGCTGTTTTCAGTAGCACGTATCTTTACAAATTTTTTGTACATACATACAGTTCAGGAATTTTTGAAGTAAGGATTTACTCAACGACTATGGTACTAACAATACTAAAGTACTTAAGTACTTTCTTTCACGAGGAGTGTGCAGCTGGGGCACTCTAAGACTTGATCATTGCAAACCCAATTTCAATATTTAATTACTCGGCTTAATTAATTCATAATAATTAAAATAATAATAAATTCACGATCGAAGAGCAATTAAAAGCAGAGTGCATTTTTTGTTGACTGCTAAAACATTGAATTTCACAGGCGGAAATAGTAATTTCATCTCACTATTTAGTCACACCTGCCACTAAATTGTTCTGTATTACAAATAGTCTCAAAGCATTATATTTTTTATTTCGTCCTTGTCCGTCGTTCCTTCTAAGATTTTCTATGTATGTACATATTTATTCTTACACAATCTTAAAAACAAAAATTAGTTCCGTAATTATGGATAATGAGGACGGTGCCACTAGTCTTGAGCCGTGGTTGATGAGTCCCTTGTGTATAGGTACTTAATCTATTTTCAACTCATGGAGTAATAATAATACATAATTTGTTTTTATATTCCCGACGAAAACTTGCGTTGATTACTTAGGTATTCTAATTTCCCGTAATCAGGAGATCTCTGGACGTCTCCGTTTTAAATGAAAAGAATAATAACAAAGGAGACCAGTTGCTTCTTTTTTTTTTTTGTCAAGCCAAGAAACCCGAACAGCATCAATCCATCCTCCACTTCCTATCGTGTAAAATTCGTTGCACTTTATAATTCAGTTTTGTTCTCTGCTTACGAAGTCTACTTCTAATATTTTGTCTCTCGAAGTTACTTACGGAGCTGATGATTCAAAGGTCTAATTTTTTTATGAAAAAATAATTTTCATACTCATTTGTTTTTGTATTAAGTTTCATTTGATACGCATGATCTACGCACATTAATTGCAGAACATATACGCAGCAGCATGATAAAATAAGTTTAATAAAAGAAAAAGAAAGTACGTAACGAATGTATGTGGGCAACGTATGTAATGAGATGCGATATTGAAAAACGCATTCGGCCATGCCGTATAGTAGAAAGGAATGAGTGGTATTGCCTGGTGGATTATATATTTTTTTTCTTAAAAATACAAACTCTATCGCATCGAATTAGTGATAAATGTTGGAAAAAATGGTCTGGAGCCATAATCCAATTTGTGGTTGATTAAAATTGAAATGGCCTTACGGACGGACACCTTTTCGCAATTCTCAAGTCCAAGGTTTGTCTTTCATTAATTATTATTCATATTCCCGGTCTGGATAACGACGGTGTTAAATGGTCTAAAGTGTTTCACTTTTCATCCATTTGAACATAAATAAGGAAAATCTAAAGTACTTTTGAGTGTGCTTTGCTTTATAACTGTAGAAGTTGTTTAAGGTATCCTTAATGCAAAAAATAAGAGATGTAACTCGGCAGGTTCGTAGTAGGCAATAATCATATCTTTCCCCTTGGATCTAATGCATACTATTGTTAGATGATATTTAAAAACAAGAAGATTCTCACCATTACAACAACTACTACTAAGTATAGCATAACACGAGTGAAATCCGTCTAAAACCAACACTAAGGAAAGCCGCCAAAGGCTTATCTTTTACGCTAACATCCATATCTCCTTAGTTGATAAGCGTAACGGCTGACGTGACTACTCCCGGCATAGAAAAAAAGCGAGTGTAGTAATAGCAGTAATAAAACTGCTCCTGTTTCACTTCTTCACATCCACAGAATTAAAATCGAGTTTGAGATTAACGCCAGCATAAGCCAATAATACCTACTCCTTTCTACAGAATATTTCTCAATGCGCTCGCCTTGTAAACGAAGTAATGTGGGGAATTTTAAGATTGCTAGCAGCCATCACGAATATTTTGTATTTTTCACAAACATCAACTCCCTCGTCGAAATTCGACAAACTATAAAACTCCTTTGCTATATCTACATGAATGTAGTAAAAACAGAAAAGTTGTATTCTTTGTCATTTCAAATAGGTGCACATAACTAAATGTTTAAGACTACGTGTTACACAAATATTTTTTTGTGTCAATTGACAATACCACTTCTGTTTTAAAGACAGTTATAGTTATGATGATTAAGACGACAGATATATGTAGGGGCAACGGAAGATTTAGGAAGTAATATTCTTTGTAAATGAAAACACTTGATAGAGCCCTGACTTTTTATTAAATTTATGAGATTTGTATTTCACAAAAGAAACATTAGACATTGTTTGTTCAGTGAAGTAACAAAAGGGGCAAATCAAATTAACCATTTTGTTTAAAAAAATATGATTTCATGTCGAGTTAATTTTTTTTAATGAGTAATAATAATGGTGCGCAAGGGCAGACACAATTCTACACAAGACCGGAGAGAATATTGTATCCCGTCCCGTGCGGAGTCTTTGGCTTTCGCCCTTAAAATCAAATAAATCACAGATTTGAATGATTTATTGCAGGAAAAAGTTACATTGTGTTTCGCTGAATTAGTTTGTTCTTACTAGATATGGTGGTAAGAGTACATGTATAAATCACCATTTTAAGCCTCTATTTGCACCACAGACATTCAAATGCGATGTGGTATAACATTAATACTAAAACGTGCACATGATATTGCTAAATTTCGTCGTCTCATAATGCCCCGTTCTCAAAATCTTTTATCAACACACTTGTTTCCATTGTAAATCCAACAGTTTCTTTCTATTTAATCAGTTCCTTTGAGGAGATGCCTAATGTTTACTTATTGTCAACCTCCCATCCAAATATGTAATTATAATTTTAGTGGGCTAACTACAAATACAGCGTTCAGACGTTTCATAAGAAGTAAAGAAACTGGCATAAAATTGAAATTATAACGGGGAATGATGTGCATTCGCCATGATTATTATTTTTGAGCGAATTAAAGGATGAGTGGAAAGGGATAAAAAAAGTACGACAATGAATGATTTCCTACGGTCATACAAAAGCAACTAAGTAAAGAGCGGTTCAGTAACTATAGAACGATAAATGTAATATGAATAATCACTCGGTGAGCAGTGAACATCTAGCACGAATTTGATTTAGCCTTAAAATCTGCACCATCATATCATATGAAACACAAAAACCTTGAGAGGTTTCGAGATAATCAGCATGCAGAAATGGTCTAATAGCTTTCTTTTGCACTTATTTCTACGCTTCTTTCTACCTCTGAAGCGTCGCTAATGCTATTATACCTTGGAGTTGAAGAGTCATCTTCCAAGCCAAGCTAAAGGGGATTTACCTACACTTTATGTCATAAATTGATAAAAATGAACTGCTAATTCAATACAATGCCATGGTCATTTCCAGCAGAAAATGACATTTTACAGCAGTCTAATTAGAGAGAAAAAAGGGGACCTCATATCATATCATGCACACGGTTAAAGATTATAAACAGAATATGAATTATTTCGAACTTATGCATAATGCCCAACAGCGATATAATGATCCATTATTTGCAATTGGATTTATTTACCAAAACAACGAACCCATTTTCATATTAACAGACATAATACATAAGTATATGTAAAGATTTTGCATATTTAAATTACGTAGTTTGTTAAGTAGATAATAATAATCTCATTTTTTTCGATTTTGTTAATAAAATGCAAATTGACAATTAAGAGTATAGGCAGACTTTAAACTTTAGATAGAGCTCTTCAAAAGTACTAAAACGATTATACTTATTTATGTGTACTTAACAAACATTAAACACACAAGACGACAAACCAGTGAGCACTTTTAAAATATAAATTTCCGTATTATGTAAGTAATTAAGACATAAATAAAACCCGTACATTGATCCTCAACTATTGTTCTGTAAATGCATGACTTTACAATAAGTACTTTTATATTAGAACTTGTGCAAAATAGTTTTGATCGATTGAAATATTAAGTGAATATTAAGACAACAATAAATAATTTTAAAGTAATTTGACTTAGATTTTCGACATAAATAGGTTTATAGACCGGGTTCCGAGAATAGAGATTTGGTTTATGCGAATGTCTTTTCAAGTGATTCTTTTATAAATGTTATAAAACCAGCTACTTCTTTATTATTTCGGCAAACGATGTATGTTTTGTTTTTTTAGCATGCGCTTGAGCTTCCTCCTGACCCTTAAGTAAAGTGTTACAGATTTGACAGCGCAAAGAAAAGTTCTTGAGGTCCGTGAATTGATTACAGGCCTTCGCTTCTTGAGCAAGCTGCTGCGCAAGATCCATAACTTTTGTATCAGATGTGGGAAAAACAGTTCTGATAGCTCCTCCCTGCAATTAAAACCGTAAACATGTCATGAAGTAAAAATGTGAACAGCATTTTTATACATACATACGTGATTGCCAACTAACCGTAAATGGCTCCAAGTACAAAGGATCATAATGAATACCATCATATATGATAAACATTCGCTGAGCAAAATTATGATCCTCTCCAAAGCAGGAGATATGCAGAGATTGAGTGTCCACAACACTAATTTGAATGCCGTAGAATTCTGCTAAAATCGAAAGCTCTATACCCCCACCCCATGATTCTGGTTTCTTTATCCAGTCAACATACTCCTTATTCGGGCGACCCAAAATGGCCTCATTATATTTTGCAGGGTCGGCTGCCACAGTGTTAGCTATCATTTCTCGAAGGAAGGATGACCCTTCATCGTTAGCTCGAGGAGCACCAGCTGTTAAATAAAAAAATTACAGATACTAATCTAAAGGATATGGCACTGTCCCTTATTCGTGGTGGCCTTCGGTGAAAATTGCTGAATTTTTCA
>JAHZMX010006421.1:0-66137 GCA_027743895.1 Seira musarum | reverse complement strand
CTTCGCACTCTTTTCATGCATGCATGTTTTCATGACTTTCATCGTATGAAGAATTTGTGGGTGCAACTGCAAAAAAACTGTTTCCTTTGACAGCTTATGGATCTTTAGAGACATTGAAACAGTATTCTGAGAACTTCATTTTCCCATTTAAACCTTTACCTCAGCTACGTCTTTACAGCTGTATTAACAGCTTTATTCGGATTCAGTCCACAAAGTATTTAAATGAAAGCTAAGCTAATACCTACCTAAGTACCAAGATATCATTATCATACTTCATTCATACATGCTGAAGCTAGTCATAATGCTCGTCGAACTTCCATCATTAACTTCATCTTTAAAAGTTTAACCCATTACTGCATTGTTTGTATTGAGTACCTCACCTCACACGAGATGAGACACCGTACCGACCGACACGAAGCAAAATGAATTCATGTGTTGTGCCATGCATGGCCTTATTGCACCAAATGAAAATATATATGCACGTAAATGAATAGAGTCGAGAGATGCAGAGCCGCATTTTATACTTACCTAATCATAATGATTTGATGATGCACCGATAAAAAACCAACAAGGGGCCTTTGATATCAATTGATATTACATTGCATTGCACACTTTTATGCCAGACGCCAGGCAACCATCAGCAAGACCAGACACACGCCAGTAAAAAAAGTCATACGAATTAAAGCAATACATACATAGATCCACAAACGAGACAATAACATGAAGACTTTCTAATTCAGCTTTCAGCTTAGCTTAGCATATAGTCGGCAGAGGGACAAGACAGGAGCGAAAGGGTCTGTCCTTATTGTGAAAGAACGTCAGAAATTCTCACTAAAACTACTTACTAGAGGAATGAATGCACGAATGCAATGTATCTCTGTATTATCACATATTCAGTACTCAGTCAGTACTAAATGCTAAATAAGATCCCTTTAATATTGCATTGTTAGAATTAGATTAGAAAAAACCAAACAATAATTAAGGATCTCATCTCATCAGGTTGCGTTGTTGGTTATTGGTAGTCGGTATACTATTAATATAGGTAGTATTGCACCGCAAAAAGCTTAGAGTATTTGCATTGATTTTTAATAATATGAGCTGAGCTCAAAAGGGAACGAAGTATATATGCAATGCAATGCAATAATGTAGATATGTAGAATGTAGAAGTACTAGTATTATACGCGATTACCACGTAAGGTAAGTACTTATATACCAAGCGCAGCATAGCAATACTTTACATTTTACATCACCTATGTACATCTTCGCACACAGTACATGTACATCACGCTAAAAAGTAAGGTGAATCGTAGTGAAAATCGTAAGAGAGAAAACGCATGCATAGTAATAATGTACTGTATACATTGTGGATTGTGGATATGTAAGGGATATAGATAGATAGGAGATACTCTTCTGCTCCTGCTCTGCTATCTTTTTTGATGGGTTGACATTTTACTTACCCGTAAAATATCTTCACCTTTTTTGTCGACCAGTTGCTTCGATTTCAAAATAAATTAGTTTGTAACTAGTTTTAATTTTTGTTGAGTTTGTTAAAGTTTAACAAAGATTTTGCACTTTTTAAACATGTGATTTGCAAGAGAAGTTTGTGTTTCCGCGAGGATGAAGGAAAGCTTTCTCGGAGGGCATGACTACTACTACTACCATTTCGTCTTCGAAAATAGTGTGCGCTCATTTTGAAAGTCAACAGTGTGGTGTCGTTGAACGTCTTTAGGAGTATAAAAATGGTTAATTAGTTTCTATACTTTAATCTTTACAGTATATCACATTTTACGTTTTACGCCACATTTCGTTCGCATCCATTGTACGTCATTATTATATACTTCCAGTTAATCGATAGGCCTCAATTTTTTACTTTAAAAAATGATATCATCATTCATCATCACACTTAATTAGACTTTTGTTAGAACTGTAAACCCTCAGATTTATGCAACTTTCATTTTAGCGACCGTTATATTGCTAAATATTGAATACTTAATTTCGGGAATGGATGATCTCAGATGTTTTTATAGGTAGCGCCTCTATGTAAGTTCTCAAGGTCTTCTTTATTACTTGTATGTACAATTGCGGTAGATAGAACTCGGGACTTGACTCAGATCATATTTCTCAATCTTTGGAGGATAGTAATAATATCGCAACGATTTTTTACTATCTATCTCAATTAAAATAATTGTTACATTTGATAAGGTATAGAAATTTTATACTCTCCGATTTACATTGTGAGCGAGTATGATAAAGGAAGGCGCGAATATTTATTTCATCAAAGTATAATCAAGGCACATATTTTTAGAAATATCAAATTTTTATTGTTCTTTCATTGAAGTCTCTCCATACTGTCCAAAAGTTAAAAATTTGTCATTTACTTGTATGTTTGTAAATGTTTTGTAGATAAAAAGATCTGAACATGTTATGTACATATTATGTAATGATGATAATCGTTTTAATAAGGCCAGCATATTTTCTTCTTTCTTGGTTCCTGACGTAGGGCTTGCACTTGGGACCGGCATCGGCATCCTCCATTTTATAACGTCTTTCCTCGCCCTCATGTATTGGCGCGAACGAGGTGACGAGTTCAAATGTCAAAGTCCTTGTTAGATTTTCTCTCTGCGTAATAAAGCGAAAGGGGAAGATGGGGTTAAGTAAAGACAGCAGCTGTACTAGTAACAGCGCTTGCGCAATAACATACCAACACCATATTGATTACTTTTCATTCATTTTTCAGTCGCGACAAAGATGATCTTGTGGCATTCTAAGCCAACCAAAATTCTTCGCGTTTCACCAGTGTTTTGTAGTACAAAAAGCTTTAGTTGACTCCCTCCCTTTAAGAAAGTGTTTTTGACAGTTCGCAAAACTGTTAGTTGTTCTGTTCGTCAAGCAAAATGTGATGGTTGCAATAACAGTGGTAGTCGGAAACACGAAAACCAGCTAATTAACTTTAGCAATAAAAATTTGCCATTAAACGCCTTATCTTTTGGAAAATTGTAAGAAGACTCCGACGTACGGCGTCTTGTGTGTTTCGCGCATGGATAGAATTCTAAAAATTAAATTACTACTGGTAAGAATTGATCCATTTAATTTATTCACAGGCGCCTTCTACCTCTGCCTGTGGTTTTTTATAATGCTCGTTAATAAATGTTTTTTTTTTCGTGTGATCTTTCTGTCTGGATAATTCAACGATATCTGTAAGTAGGTTTTGAGAAAGGACAAAACAATTGATTGCATTTTTTGAAAATTATTGTAGGATAGTTGAGGTGTGGCATTGAAACGGAGTTGTGATGACGTCGCAAACACCGACAGCCATCCCTTCCGTCCTTGCTGATGATGGGAACAGCAGCGGCAGTGAAGCACCACTTAGTGTGGCAGATAAGTGGTACTTCTCAAAAGAGCGGTTGGAGGACACCCCCAGCCGAAGAAGTGGAATTGATGCTGATAAGGAGTTAACTTATAGGCAGCAAGCCGCCAATTACATTCAGGATATTGGACAAAAGCTCCAAGTGTAAGTCTATTTCCATGCTTTGCAAATTGAATAACTTTCGGTTAAGGTAGTCTAACTAAAAGATATTTTGAAATGCCAATGATTCCGACTTTCATATTATGATAATTCATTGAATACTTCTTTTGTAGGAACCAACTCTGCATAAACACAGCGATAGTATATATGCATCGTTTTTACATGTTCCATTCCTTTGCACAATTTCACCGGAATCCGATATCCGCAGCCTCCATCTTTTTAGCTGCCAAGGTCGAGGAACAACCTAGAAAGTTGGAGCACGTTATTAAAGTGGCTCATTACTGCCTCAATCGAGAAAACCACGTTCAAATGGACAGTAAATCCGAGGTATGCTTGTACTGGGTTAGATTTTACTTGCAGACTCTGCATGGCTCCGAAGGTGCTGCGTATTATTACCTTTCAATTTTTAATGTCCTTTAAAAGTTAACGTACCTAGCTATACAATTGTGCGTTTCTGGTTCGCCTAGATTGTCTCCGATATTACACGAAAACATTTTGATTCAAATTTTGCTCATTTTGATTTCAAAAATATTTTTTCTCGGCGTTTCCAATAATCCTATCCGAACCAAACTTACCATTATTGAAGCAAAATTTTGCCATTTTTTCGCAGCCCACGTAGCGATTCACGTTCTATTGCGTAAAAGCTAATAAACGTTTTACTAATAATCTTTAGAAATATTTGGAATAGCCTTAATAACGCGGCGACCTCATCACTATCATTGACAAATACGTCGTACCATGGATTTGACTCAAGCCCTGGGCAAAATCACAATCAAGCCAGATCGAGGTCACCATCTCCAAAAAGACAAGGCAGTCAGAAGCCTAGTAGTTCTCATCCTGGACCTCCAGTAAAGCCAAAGCCTCATGGGATGCCAATGCCACATCATCCCATGAAATTGCCGTATCCTGGAGCACCTGGTAGTGGTTCAAGTAAGCATCCATCGCATTCTCATGCACCACCTGGACACTTCCCAAGTCAGTCCTCTGCTAAACCACATCCTGGATTATCCAGTAGTAGTAGTAGTAATGTAAAAGACCCACATCATCCACACCATTCGCAGCATTCGAAGAATCCATATCCACCTCATGGGCACGGCCAGCATCCTTCACATGGGCAATATCCGCATGTAAGCCGGTCTGGAATGCAATCATCTGGAAGTAGCCAGTCACATCACGGTCTTGGCGGACATTCCAAACCCCATTTACCACCCGGCTCTTCGTCTTCTTCGTCGCATCCTTACTCTTCATCATCAATGAAGAACATGCAGACGCATAATCCGTCCAAGCCTCCCCATATGCCTCCCGGCGGCTCGTCTAAGATTCCTCCAAATCAGGTACCTGGAGCTGTGAAGAATCCAAGTCAACCCATGTTTCATCCGTCACAACCGCATCTGAAAAAACCATACGAGGTAAGCCTTTGTAAAACTCGAAAAAAATAAAACAATCCACACATATTTTTGTAACCCCAACGGTTTTTTTTTGTTTTTTGTCAGGCAAGGCCAGAGTTTGGTATGAAGCGTGAAGGTGTCAACCCAAACGCTCCACACCATCCAGCAAATCATGCACGGCCTCACGATAAGCATGCTGGTAAGTAGTTTGTCTTAGTGTTCTCAAAGAGCCGGTGACAAAAAATTGTCGCAAAAAGTTTATTGTAATTAAACTGCCCTATGTTGAATTCAAAGATGCCAGACATCACTCCGGTAGCTCCACTTTACCACCAGGTCATGGTTCTTCTCAAGGGTCGGGAGATTCACGCCAACATCACGCTTTATTCATGAATTCTGACATGGAACGCCCATCAGGAGGAAGTACTACTACTTCAAGTAGCTCTAAGATGCCCTTTATGGACGCCAGATCCATGGATAACAGTTCAGACTTAAACAGACATCGTAACAGCATGCAACACCAACCTGACGCAAAACGAGGAATACTTCACGGTTCGTCTGCCGCTACAAATGGGAACAATACTGCTGATAACATTAGCTCATTGGGCACTGGTAAGGATTTATTTCTAAGATAAAAAATGTGGTAAATTTTAAATTATATTTTTATAATATGCTTAAACTTGTTCTTAGGTGGGGGGAATACTAGTGGAGCAGGCGACTCTCATGTGCCTTCCAAAAACTCATTTAGACAGCCACCAGCATTGCCCGGTAGCACGTACGGACAAAGCAGTCAGTCAGAAATGGGTGCTAGTAAGATTCATGCTGATGGCTTTGGAAGCGAGTATGGCTCATCCTTTGGTGGTAGCAATGCCAGTATATTGTCAATCGAAGATAGGCGTAAACGGCGTCATGAAGCTATGGCACTGACGAATAGTTCTTCTACTTCAAGTAGTAATACAAAGAGACCTAGAACTGACGCTTACCTTAACCCTGTCCCCATATCGGCAGGTTCACTTTTCTCGCCGGAAGAATCATCAGATTCATCAAAGAGATTGCCTCCTTCCAGTCAATTTTCCCCCTCAGCGATTGAAGGAAATCCGACAAACTATGGCAAAGTGCCCGAAAGGTCTCATCATGGAGGATCAATTGGCAATAATTTTAGTGGTTCATCCGAAGGTATTGTGTTTGGGTCTTCTGTGGATACGAAATCTGATCTTCGAAGAGTAAACCCTGCATTGGAATTCCAAGCTCCGGATCTACTACAGCCAATTAATGATGTCGCTGTAAAAGCTGAACCGCTGTCAATCAGTGCCGCTGGAAACAATAATGCACCGCGCGCTGCGTCCTTATTCAGTCCGGAGTTTACCCCGTCGAATTCGATTCCTCCGAATATTGCTCTATCACCTCCTCCTTCTAGTACTGATATTGTTAAACGTGATGTGTTTTCAAATATTAAGCAAGAAGTTTCAGAAATGAACCAGCAAAGTTCAAGTGGTTATTCTGAGAGTGGTAGTCATGTTAGTTTTACTGGCCGGCTCAGTAATTCGCCTCCCAAGCGAGAGGACCTAAAGGATGGTGACGACTCTCACAGCAGTAAAAAGTCAAAGAAAAAGGAGAAAAAGCACAAACATAAACACAAAGAGGATAAAGACAAGCGACACAAAAAGGATAAACACAAGGACAAAGAAAAGGAAAAAGACAAGGAAAAGAAGGAAAAACATCGTTCCAAGGACAAAGACAAGCACGGAGGTGTAACTGCTCCTGTTGAAGTTAGCAACGATCTGTCTAGTACCAAATTGAAGATAAAAATTGGTAGTGGTCGAGATGAAAGCAAAAGCTCGCATCAGTCATCAGGTCGTCATTCCTCCAGCAAAAGCAACTCGTCTTTATCCTCAAGTGTTACTAATCATTCTACGCATGCTCCACCTCCTGTATCAAGCCTTAAAGTTAAAATCTCAAGCAAGAATAGAGTTAGCTCTTTAGATGACGATGTGAAACACAATGTAGATGATGAGTCAACTCCTTGCTGTCCGGGTTTTGGTCCTTGTACCACTTGTAATAGAGATACACAAGATCAGTATCGCTTCTTTTCTGCGTCGGCCCCATCGCATGGCCTTACTGTGAAAATTGCAAAAAGCAAGGAAACTTCCAAATCATCTAAAGATTCATCCTCGACATCTTCGAGGGAGTCAAAGAAATCAAAAGATAAGACTTCTAAAACAAGTAGTAATGCTAGCAGTACTTCATTTAGCAGTCCTTTAGTTTTGTCAAGTTCTCGGCCTCCTTCCATGTCGGGGAATCATGTGCACAAGAATGGCATGGAGAAGCCGTCGAAGAAGAAAGATAAATCTATGTCGATTTTGTAACTGAAATTCGCTCTTAGTGATTTAGTTGTAAGTTTATTTTCTCTTAGAAGAATCTAAATTAAAGTTCGCGCATTGAACCTTTCTCTCTTATCTTTTCCTGCATCTTAGTCTTACCCCCAAACATGAGTCTTATGATATATATGCATGTTATTATTATATTCGGATAAATCATAAGTACTTTTAAATTACGATTACAGAATACAGAATTGATATAGTTTGTATGAAAAAAGCTGCATTTAAAGCAGAGATACTAAAAATACCTTCAGATTGTAATTAGCTATAGGAACCGAATTAATGTCAAGATTAGCTTATGATGCTTATGATAATGTAGCACATAAAATGGAAGAATTCTATCACGATCAAGAAATAAACAATTAAAAAAAACATTCAAATCATGACATACAAACAACCTACTATTCCCTGCAATGTAATTACATTTTACCAATCTTTCGTAAACAATAATTTTGTCTTATGATTGATGACATTAATGGGAATTTCTGTAGCCTACCGTCAGTTTAAAACTAATTCATCAAAAAGGTTATTACGATGAAACGGAAAAAGACAAACCTTCGATTACATGCAAATTTACTATTGATGAATGTGGACGTGGAGTTGTGTGAGATGTGAGATTCAATTCTGCATATAACTTTGTGAATCATATTTGCAAGTAGAAAGTCGTCAATAAAAATTTTATTTCTGAAACTTATCCACTCATATACTAATTCAGCAGTTATTAATCATGTTTAACAATTAATAATCATATGTACTTTTATACATAAAGAAACTAAGAAATACATACCTGCTACTTATTTAGTTATGCTGTTATACAACTGCAAGTTTAAAACTCATTTTACTGTTACCAACACAGGAGTTACCACAACCCATGAAAAGTAGGTATTACAAAAAACTGGAAAGTAGTTTCAAAACGCTTTATCACTGGAAAGTCAATTTATCTTATAAATTATAAATAACTTTATAAGTTTTCTACTAACATTTTAGGTACTCAACCAAGTTGCATATAACAATTGTGCCTTAGAGAATAAATATGTATATTGGTTCATTTTTCAATACATATATGCAGACTTACAACAATATCAGAACATAACAAAAATGCATTTTTGTATGTACCATTAAAAATTAATGATCAATCACTAAACCAATTACTTGTATCCTCAACTCCACATTTCGGCAAAAGATTTATGCCATCCACCCGCTCCAATTCAATGGACACCTTCCACGAGTTCATTGTCTCCTGTAATGCATTGATTAATAAAAAAAATTATTTCTATGGTGCTAATAAAAATATTGAAACAAAGCAGGGAAGCAGAGTAACTGAATGATTCCAAAGCTTACCGTTAAACAAGTCTGAATAAGCCCAACAAACGTTTTCATCTTCTCTTGCCAATCTTCCTCGGATCCAAGAATGTCAATCACGGACTTTGTTCGAAAGTGCCTTCTCGTGATCATAAGCGGCTTGAATTCTTGACACAACTCTGGCACCACCATAAATTCGTTCACTTCCTTTGTCATCTCATTGAAATATTGAGTGCTTAACAGAGGTTGGAAAGGATATTGGATTCTTATGCGTTTGCAATCCAAGTGATCCAGTAATGTTGAACAGTTCCTCTCGTTAGGAACAGAAGCGAACATTGGACAATACTGATCCTCAATCGCCTTGATTCTATGAGATTGAAAATCGTAACGTGAAATAACGCATTTTCCACGCACTTGATCATTATAGTCTGCGTTGGCGTCCCGTGCTCGCCTCAGTTTATCCAACAGACCCCGATTGTCTTTCAAGTAAGCAAACGGTTCCAGATTCAACATGGGTTGGCCATTCTGATTTCCAACTGTAAGACGCATACCGGTCCCTAAAGATGCGAAATTTCTATGCGTTTCTTGGGGATCCCTGACCGGTTCCTCGTCCCAAACGAAGTAGCGAGTTCCGTAACGGCAGATATTAGCTTTTCGTAGCCAATCTAACACTAGAAAGTGGAGAACATCAGTACAGCACAAACTTAAGGGACCATGTCGCATTGATCCCACGTCAATAAACTGGATTGTGGCAAGGTCTCCTTGTCCCGCCAACGCCACCTTCAATGGCTCCGTTTCACTGACATCCAACTTTGTTGTAACTGCAATCAAACGATTTGGTAAAAAACATAGATTCCCAAACTTGTTCTTAAACATGGACACAGTATTTCGGAAGACTTGCTGGGTAACTGCTTGAGCCGTTAAGAGGTTAACAAAATAAAAATTGATTTCAAAGTCTTCTTTAAGCACGATAGCGTAACTCGAGAAATAAATAGCTTCGGGGATCCTTTTGGGTTGATGGTACAATGGCATTGGGGTTCTGTGGGTCGCCTTTGAAACAACATCCAATCCAAACAAAAAAAGTCGTTCAAGATCTTCGTATTTGATCATTCTATATTCAGTCTCCAGCTTAGCCAAAGTCCGTGCTTGTTTTTCCGTCTTCTCATCATCTACGGACCACTGGCCAGATGCAGCTTCTAATGGTCTTTGAATAAACCAATTACGTGATGAGGTAACCAGAACTTTGGCGCTCAATACCGTGCCTTCATCGAAATCCCATTCTTTTTCCGAATCATTGTCATCCACAATCGCTGCTCCAGTTTTTTCTCTTGAGGAATCTTTTCCTGGCGGGTTAGTTGTGCTAGTGCAGACCAATTTATCTAAAAAAATTTCGTCGTCAACGGGGCTGGGTTTGCGTGTGGTCTTTTGGTAGTCAAACTCATCTAGCTTCATCTTCACAATTATTTGGGTCCTCTCTGAAGTTGACGGTGCCACAGTGGCCGTAGATGCCGGCGTTGTTTGTTTGTTTCTTCGATTGAATTTCGATTTCCCCATTGTTACTGAAAAGGTTACGTTACTGCGAATTATTTGTGGAAATCTCTAAATCGATATTTATATGCAAATCGGAATGAAGTATGTAATTCACTTACGCTAATCAATAAACAGATTTTGACACTGGCGAGCTAGTAATTTGATCGGCGAAACAAAAAAAAAACATTCAATGTTTTACAAACAATTTTGGAAATATCCAAAATGCAAGAATTTAATCCCTCTTGGAAACTTTTAAAGCAGTGAAGCACTTACTTGCTTCTTGATTCATGATCATGTAATGGAATGCTACATGGCTTGTCAACTATCAGCAAATCAGAAGTGTTATGAAAAATGGATTACTAGAAAGTTCCTGTCGCCCCATGGCCTCATGCGCATGCTCCTGATGATAGGTAATCAATTCGAACAAGTACACCAGCATAGTGATTAACTCGTCATGAAATGAAATACCCTCCGTTTTCGTATTCTCTACCTGCAGGCTGCAACTTGAAGGTCTATGAATCGAAGAACATTAAATTCTAGCCAGTTTTTCGCCTGTCATGCGCATTCCTGAAGAGTACAAGGAATATACTACAAATGAAGAATTCGAGATATTCTATGAATTTGTCAAGTTGATTTGTTCACCTGTGCGTACCTGTTCTAACCATGGTCAGTTCATAAAATCAATTCATCTTATGTACCTTGTGGTTTCCATGAATTCTCATTGCCAGTCTCAAACTCAATGTCAATTAGTCTGTTTCTGTTACATTTTACTTTCTGGCCACTTTCAACATGTATTTCAGCCTTCGTCGTCGTCATTGATTTGTTCATCTGTATGCATAACAATTGAACCACTGGACGTCAATCGAATCAATACTAATATAATACGCACTTGGTCATCCATAACTTTCCAGTCGAATCC
The DNA here is from genome assembly GCA_027743895.1 of Seira musarum. Taxonomy (NCBI): domain Eukaryota; kingdom Metazoa; phylum Arthropoda; class Collembola; order Entomobryomorpha; family Entomobryidae; genus Seira; species Seira musarum. Next base: position 55,097 of record JAHZMX010006421.1, on the reverse strand, counting down.
AAATGAGTGTTGTCGCTGTTTTTTTTCACGGCAGAGTTTGAATGCCTGCCTTTTTTGCCCGTTTATGAAGCTTTAAAATGACAAAAAATATATCAGTACTTGTTGTAATAATGTTTAATGAATATACCTCAAGTCGAATGAAATAAAGCTTTTTACACGGGTTTCAGATAAATGGTTATAATGTTTAGCATTTCCTTTAATCATACAACGCTTTAGTTGGCATTACATATTTACACAACCTCGTGGCCTACGTTAGATAAATATTTTTAAATCCTAATATTTCTTGGAACAATAAAATTCGTACATAGGTGGCTTTTTGTGCACATACGGCTTATGTTCTATGCTGTATTATGACAATATTAACTGATTTATCCTCCAAACTTACATTTACATTTTAATATCAATTTTACACATTTGGAACGATGAACAAATCAGAAGCGATGTCATATATATCAACCATTATTTGTTACAAAAATTTACAGAGATCAAATAATGTCCTCAAAGCATTACGTGTACTTCATGCATGTTAAAATAAATATTTTCAATATATTTGTAAACAATAACAGTACAATTATTATTAAACTCTTAGATCTATATAAATAAATTAATTTAACTGGAAAGCGATCATATGCGACAGGGATCCATAGGAAAATTTAGATTAGAAGTAGAATTTCTTTGTAGGGTTGTTGATGAGGTCCCATGCCCATGAGAAGTTGTTGATGGGGTTAATAGGAATCCTACGAGGCGATATAAATACCAAGTAAACGCATTATGTATTACAACGGTATCTTTGATTCGATTCATGCAGTTTAATTATTAAAACTTAGAAAGTGTTTTAATAAATACCTTTGGCATTGTCAGTGTTATTTACTCGGTTGAGACATTCTGTATTAGCGTCAGAATTTCTTTCGTAAGATTGGCTCCCATTACTACCTCGACCCGATTCTGCACATCCTCCGTCAGGAGAGATGGCGCTTCCACCATTTCCAGAAAGTTGAGAACTTCCCCCATCCAGAAAACTTGTGAAGGAGTCCGATTTCGGCGCAGAAGTTGCATGGATGGCAAGACTAACTCCAACTGAAGAGGGTTTTAACAAAGAATGAGAAGCTGCAGCAGCTGCATGAACTTGATGAAGCAAACTCAAATGCGATGGGGGCTGTTGCGAATGCGCTCGATGATCATCGTTATTGTTATCGCCAATCGAAGAAATGTAATGACTTTGGCCTTTAGTCTGGGATTTGGATAGGCCCAGAGGCCCTGTGCCATTACTCCCGATTGGTTTTACTGAGGCTAGGTCTCCCGACAGTCGATTTTCCCCCCGTTCCTTTCCGGAACTTTCATTGTTATTGTAACGGGATGAGGTGATAAAGTCTTTATCATGTCGACTGCTTGACTTCTTGCTGCTTCCCATTCCAATTATGTCAACAGAAGAATCTCCTCCAGTTCCAGAACCACCAGAACTTCCGTTGTTGCTACTACCGCTGCTATCTTTCGCCCGCGCTTCCATTTGCGCTTTTTTACTCCGCTTCCATTTCATACGTCGGTTCTGGAACCAGATTTTTACCTAAGCCAAAAGAAAGACGTTCATTAGAAATACACCTACACTACGCGGCCAACTTGCCTGTACTATTCACTACACGCCTTATACGCTAATACGCTTATTCATTCATAATTTTAACAAACCTGGGTTTCTGTCAGCATGAGTGAAGTGGCAACTTCAAAACGTTTAGGCCGAGATAAATATTTATTCTGGCGAAACTGGCGTTCTAGTTCCAGGAGCTGTTGCGACGTGAATGCTGTTCGAGGCCGTCTTGTTTTCCCCAAAAGTGCTGCCGATGGACCTCCTAGTATTAAAGAATTATAATTGTAATCATATTTTATCATTTTCCCCATGGAGTTTGCTCATTTTTTTAGTTCGTTTTTGCGTTCTCTATTTTCACAACTCAATTATTCTTATTTATTTTTATTCACTAGAATTATTTCATAGTGAACGTCAATGGATTGCATTACACAATCTGTCGCGAACCGATCCAAATAAGCTTTGAAATTCTTCAGCTTTTGTGGAAACATGGAAAAAAATAACTTTCAAGATAAGTCCCTGTATTCGCTATTCTTCCTGATTTCATTGATGCAGGCTATTATTTGAAATAGTTAATGTCATTTATTTATTTGCCAAGCAGCATAGAATTTTAAACTGATGTTTGTGCGTATTGTACCTACAACAATATAAACATTTCAATCTTCTTTTCTACATGGTAACTATAAAAAACAATATTTTTAAAAATTGAAATGAATAGTTCCCTGTAATAAATATTTTGGGAGTACTGGGAGCAAAAAAAAAGTTGTCCTTTTCCCTTCTTTGATTTGGGCATTTTCCCTGGTAATACATCATTATGCCATTATTTGTTTTTGCTATCATTGAAAGTGAAGCAACTTTTTCTCAAAGTAAACATAATTTCCAAACAAGCTTAATATCCACTTTAACAAACAAGATAACTTTTTGGCTTCTTCGGTCTTCGAAAAGAGAGAAAACTTAAAACTTCGTTACATTTTTGTTGTCCCGACTGTGAAATGCTGACTTTCCCCAAAATAAAGTAAGATATGTACAGTTAGAAAGTTACTTTTCGTTGCATTAGGAATCATGATCTTCATTTTCCCAGCCTGACAAACATTTATCCAATCATCATATTACATTTTCTCTTATAATTTTCGTCCTAAAGTTACTTGAATATTTTCCTCGCAAAAGTTGAGGAAACTGGAGTTGTAAGGAAACGTCAGCGAAGCAACCACACAAAAATTCCTGTAATATAGAAAAATATATGTACTTTGTGTGTACAGTATATCTCCTTATTCGCCTTCCACTTTTCCCGGCTTCTCCATTTCCTCACGTTTCCACTTTCTTTCCCATAATTTATGAATCCCTGTGGAGGACGGAAAGAAAATTTTCTCAGAATCGACATGGTAAATGGGTCCTTTGGGATGAAAGGGACGGGAAAAACTTTCTTTTTTTTGACAAGTTTTGGTATAAACAAATAATATCATTTCTCTCCCGTTACATACAAGCTCTACTATATAAAATCTTTCATTCAATATAACTTATGTGCTTGATTTTTACTACGAAAGCATCTCAAAAGAATAATGTCGAATCGAGGATTTGGTGCATCGAAGTTTTTAACTGAGACTCCATCATTCTTTGATTAGATGTATGCATGTGTTTATTTATATAAAGCATACCATATAGCATTCCAAAATGAATGTTATTTTATTACTCCGGCTACCTTTAATATTTCGGTGACATTTTTATTCTGGTAGATCGCTCAAAATAATGAAAACGGTACAAGCGACAAACGAACGTTGTACAAAAATCCTCTGATTTGAGTTTATGTTTTTGATAATCTTTTACGTTCATTATTTGTAAAATATAGTATAGTACCAAGAATGAGATTTCCTTGACAAATATAATTTGATTTCTTTTTTAAGAAGAGATCGTGAATATATTTAAATGGGCACATTTCGATATCGCCTTAATACGATATTTGTGGTTTCATTTGAGTCATGAGAAAGAAGAGAAAGTCATGAATAACGTATTGCGCCATAAAAAAATATTATGTATCCCACTGGCATCACCACTAGCACTAACATGTCTCATTTGTATTGTGGAATGATATAATAGGAATATTTTGAATGAAAGGAGCTTTTATAAGGATAGCCAACCCTGGTAAACGTTTCGCATCTCATCTTCATGGAGAGGAGAGAAGGGGATTACATTACGGTAGCTTTTACTTTTGAGGATCATCGGCATTATGCAATGTAGAGGAAGCAGCTCACAAGAATTTTGATGAGAAGCTCATGTTTACGCATGTAATAAATTATTCAGAAAAGACGGAGGAAGAGGAGGATAAATGTAAAACATTGCTTACTCCAATGCTCTCTTTCACTTTGATTTCCCCTATTTACACGCCTCAAAAAATTCCAATCCTCTTAAAAAATATTTTACTGCGCATTGACTAGGCTTGTAGTCGTAGTCAGTAGCAGTGACTCCTTTGTCTTGTTACAAGTCAAGAGAAAAAAAAAACTGATGATAAGATATTCGATTTTTTCTCTGTTTCATCTGAAAGTATTAAAATTACACGAGGGGTACCCATATAGCACATCTAAAATATAAGAACATATTTTCGGATTGTCGGGAACGACCAGACAAAGTTTCTATTAATTTATTCTTGCCAACAATACGAATATAAAGCATATGTACTGCCAGTTGAAGAGTTTGTCAATGTAACCTATTCCTGTGTAAAATTGTTAAGAAATCAATCCAACTATTCTTATCATATCATCATTCTAAACTGATTGCAATGAAATCATTTAAATATCAAGACATCTATATCTTCTTGTGCGACATTTTACATTCGTTTATAAAAAAATCATAAAAAATTAATGGACATTTTCAAAATAAATTACGTTGCTTTGACGAGCCCTGATTACATTATCATTCTCTGTAGAACCCGTAATTTATTTAACATGTTTTGTTATTATTATCCTTATATTTTTGTAAATAAGTGAAAACCCAGCCCGACCAATGCCGGATACGATTCCCGACACAAACAAGTTACTGTTTACTACTTTTATTGTTTGCACAAGTGCAGTGAGCTATTGCAGATCAAAAAAAATTAGAGAGGATGAAACTTTTATCTTGAACATGTGGCCAATGAGAAAAGCATACAAAAAAGCACAAAACGGCTTGTACAAACCAGGCAAACTTAAATACTACACTCATAATAGAACGGCAATTTTGCTTAAAATGAATTCATTCTCATTCATTTCTTTCCGCTGACAAATGCCACATTTTGAATGCTAAATTGCTTGTTTTCATCCATCCTAATAATAATGATGATTGCTGTAGTTGTGGTGGATCTCAAAGAACAAAAAAGGGATGAAATAAAAAAAGTGTTTTTGTAGATTGGATTTTGTGAACTGGAAGGAAGCGGAAAAGCGACGAGGTCTTAAAAACTCTAATATGTCGTTAGGAAGAAAAAGATAACTGAGCGGAAAAATAAAATTTCTTAGAAAGAAAAGATGCTCTCACATACATCATTAGCTTAAACTTTGTGACTGCAGGGATTTGTGTACGCTCCGTGTATGATCAAATTATACAAGGCGACAATTTTTGAAACTTAACTTTTTCCAAACTTTACTCATCGCTGCAAAGTAAGAAACATTCCGTATATCTACTTAATAATACGATAATATTCATATAATACTACAAACTTTGAAAGAGACATATATTGTTCCTCCTTTAACAAGTCGTCTTGCATGACAAGGGAAAAAAAATTATGAAAAGTGGTTGTAGAAGAGCATAAGATGGTCCTAGTTAATGCATGTTGTGTGTCGGCTACATTGCTTAGCTCTATGATTTCGGCTGACGACGAAGTTTCGGCTTGTTTGTAAAGATAACATCCACCAAATTTCGTGTTATCATGCCTTTAGAAAATCGTCTAGAACAATAATGCGCGCGTGTTTGCCTACAAATTATCTTGTCAAATATCCCTCAGCTATTTATGCATCTGTATACACTGGCAACAACTGAACTAAAGTTGGAGAGAATATATTGTAAACAAGGTTTGGTTGAAAAGCACGACTTAAGTATTAACAAAATAGATTTAGAAAATATTCGTGAGAAAGGGTATGGGCTATCAAATCATGTTCATTCTTTACACTAATGTTTATTTAAGAGAACGCTTTTAAATGTTTTTTTAATTAGAGAGTCATTACGCCAGGCAAATTGTTCTGCTTACTATTAGACTAAATCTGTCGGAACATTAGTACAATTCGGTTCTAAGAATTATAAAAATATTGCACCATAAATATACTAACTCTCCAAATCCATAAAATTTTAATTCATTTGGGTTAAATCAATACATAAAATCGAAATGGTCTCGTTTCACCCAACCGCAACCAGTTTTGAAGTAGTTTTTTAATAGAATATGTTAGTTCATTTAGGTTGTAATATATGGCTTGCGGGTGGGTGTGAGCAGATTTGTTACAACAATCCCATCTCACAAGATTTCATTTCACTTGACTTGTTCAAATAGCTGATCATACCGGAAAGGAACTCAACGAACCTTCTGCAGACATTAGCACATTGTCAGATCATTAGGGCAAAATGAAATTGTATTTTCTGCTGGTGGAATTCCGTAAGAATGATAATGATAAAATTGGATAAACTGGCTTTATATAAAATACTTGTAAAAAATGATATGATACAAAAAGCATCCAGTAGAGGTGTGTGTGTGTATGTATCTGTATAAGAATTTATGAATGTAGTGGAGTAAAATGCTGAGAAAAGAGACATAAAAAATCGTGATGGCGGTAGGAATTGAGGATGATGTGACTGGAAGAAGCAATCACAGGCTCCACATTTAATCAGGGAGCTATTTGCTTTTGTTCTATTCCGCTTAGCCTCCATCTCCCTCTATTTCATTACAAGATTGCTGATACTATTATGTAGCTAGAGCAATTTACTTGATCTCGTCGAAAAGAAATGATCTTCACATCGCGGAGCACACAAAAACTGATGACGACCCAAGAGTTTCCTCTAATGCAATTCTCATTCAACCAAGTAGCAGGAAAGAACCAACGACCAACAAACATATAAATATACAATGTATGTATAATACTATATTTATCAACGATGATAGCGCATTGGTTTGGTGGATAGGTTCCTTTAGTTTAACTGGTATGGGAAAATTAAGAGAAATTTAAGAAGCGAAAATTAACCGTAGATGTTTAGATATCATCAGTTGATCGAATTAATTATATTCTTGGTCCTGTGTTCCTCTCAACTGAAAATTGTCAACCATTTTCAACGGGCAAAATAAAATGATCGAATTTTTTTTATCTTGTTGGAAGTCTTTTATCCTTCATGTCTCACATTTAGGATCATTGCGACGACAGATAAATATCGATATCAATATAGAATGTAGCATAGGCATATTGATCGGAGAGAAAGAAAGGAATTGCCCAGTATTAAGAATCCTTTGTGTCAAGAAATAAACTAGGGAAGCATTAGCCCAATGACCAAAAACTTTCTTATTCTGCTCGTATTCCAGGACTAGTCCGCGCCATTCCCAAATCAAGTCGACCATCACGTCACCCACACAAGATAAGGTATCGTGGAAGAAGGAAAGTTGGAAATGGTGAGAGTCTCATGGCATCTTCTTTTCTCGACAATAATAGGCATTTACGGATATATTATGAAGCAACTCAACTCAAATAAATGGTCCCTATATCCGTGTAATTGACTAACAAGACACAAGAAATTTGAAGTCGCTTTTGCTCTCATGCTTTTCATTTCCCTCCACCGCTCACAATCACAAGAGATCGAGTCCTACTACGCTTCAAAGGAAAACGAGGAGAATGAGACAATGTAATAATGTGTAATCCATTGCTTTCTTATTGTATTATCCCTTTCGAGTAGTATTTTAGTAGCGGTAGCGACTCTGGAGAAGTAATAATATAAATTAAATAAAGTGCCTAGTCTGCGACGACGGATACACCACAAAAAGAAGAAAGAAAAAACTTGTTCTTGATGACTTTTATCCATTTGAGAATCTCCTTATTCCTCACTACGCTTCGCTTTATGTTTGTATTCCCTCTTGATCCCCAAGTAAATGGAGGGTAGTCATGGGTCTTCGCTTGATGGGTCTATGTGTGCATGTAGTAGAAAGAGAGCTTCTTATCTTTCTCATCCTTCTCCCTGATTCCTCATCAGTGAATCTAATTAAGTTCCGACGGATGTGTTCTCCAACCATTCTTGACTCGTAAGATTTGTCTTGAGTAGTCGTTGTACTGATCCGTGTTTAATTTTGATTAGGACTGACTCGCTTTTTCTGAAACCTTCACTAGAAGAACTATTTTGTGCTATAGCTTCTCCTCGTATAAATATGTATGCACCATCGAGCTTTTGATCGGCATAAGCCAAGTAAAGTTTTTGATCTTTCGCTTCTCCCTCGTTAATTTCATCAAGTCAATAAAATCGTTTTATTTAATGTTAATGGTAATAATAAAGCAGTAAGAGTAATAGTAGCAGTAAAAACTCCCTCGCGCAAGGAAATCGATATGATCCTTTTACTGGAATGGTAGTCGACCTCAGGATTTTTTACGCAAGTGATTTCCATCAAAATCGTTTTTCTTCTCAGTTTGCCATCAAAGCAAAATTCTTTTAGATTGAAAGTAAATCTGGAAACTTGAAAAGAACATTAGTGGAGTACTACATGTTTGAAATCTGTTTAAATTTTCGAGGATCCCAATCGATTATATAAAATTGGCAATAATGATCGAATATTTATCGTTGAATATTAATGAAAACGGCGACTGCTTCTTACACATGCTCGTTTGTTAAACTATATCTAATAAATAAACATGGGGGCAACCTGAGACACCTATGGCAAACATTACGCAAAGTTGCTCAAAGTTTATTTGGGCTGTTCTTGTGGTGTTCAAAAAATAAGTAAATATCAATGAGACGTATAACAAAAATATACTTTAAATTAAAAAAATTTAAATTAAATTTATTTATTTAAATTTTCAAGTATTTCTACAAATTGTTAGGCAAACAGTTGGTAACTAGTTAAGAAATAGCCTTTGTATTTATAGTATTAATATTCTGATAGAAACAGGAATTATATAATAGCAATTTTGTACGGCTATTTCAGCAGCTACCACAGTGACAAATTATGATTTTGAGTCAATTGTTTGTAATTCAGAAATGCAGTGATAAAAGAGAGTAATTAAGTTGTTCGTAATATTCGAGAATATTGATTAAAAGTAGCACGTTTGGTTCGCCTTTTATACCCTGCGGGCCGTCATCAATAATTCTTCTGGGAAGCCATAAATTAAATGCCCCATTGTCTCATTGTCTTAATTTTAGTCCTTGAAATTCAACTTTCCCTTGGGTTCTTGCAAAATCAAATTTTATTGGACCATGCTTTGCAAAGTCAACTAAATGATAGAATGAAATGCCAATGCTTTTTAAGTCGATATGGAACGCATTTTACATGTGATATGACGATGATGAATGATGACTGAGGACACATACACACGAGGAAAAAGCTTTTCGTTGCTGAAACCAGCCTCAGAGCTGTTATTTGTCTCTAAAGAACATTTTCTAAATGCTACTTTTGACTTCATGATAATTTTTATCTGGACACGTCTGTAATTATCTGAAACAGAAATGACTATCATTACATACAAGATTTTTAGATATGATTAATGCTTTGCAATATTACGCCTCTTGTAATTTTATTACGGATCTTAAAGGTATTTTTATTAAAGAGTTGATTTTTCTTTAAAACTCACAATCAGAGTGGTCAACAACGCCCAGATAAGGAGGAAATTTTAATTTTTGTACGACAAAGAAATGAAGATATCATTACAATGACAATAAAAATGTATTACTTGTATTAATTAAATAAAATACAAATTAGCTTAAAGGGTCAGTTAATGAGATGAAATTAAAGGAATACATTGCTTCATTATTAAAGTTAACGAATGGGAAAAGTGTTTTGCAATTATGCTGCTTCATGATAAGTATAGAATGGAAAAGTGGAAATGACAAAAATTCTATTTTCCACAAACACTTTATCAAAACGATTGGCTCCTGGAGAGCTCTCAGTCGTCGTTGAAAACGTGGCAACTCCCGCCATTATCATCCAACTTACACACAATCCATTATGTTATTCTCATGCTAATTTAATCAAGAATGAAAGTCTCTCGACAACAATTTCCTCCTTATTTCCAACCAGTCAAACTGGTTAAAAGTGTGAGGGAGTATAGTGCACGCTCACTCACTCTCTCTTTTTTCTTCCCCGTTGACGGCTGTTATAGAGCCACTTTTTTCATTACTGGATTAGCTCTAAGCGACGCTAAGAGACTTTTTCCACTGCTTTCTTCACCCTCATCAATGCACCAACTTTTTTTTTACTCTTCCACCAAAACGGAACAAAAAGGGAAAGATCTATACGTTATATAGTCGTGCAGTTATAAGCAAGTGTTTACGAAAGGCATAATATAGTTCATCCAACTTGTTTATCTTTTGCACTAACTCATTAATGGACAACCAACAAAATTTGAAGTTAAGCACACTTCCTCGCAGTCAACTCCAGCTCATTTGCTCATCTAATCATCGTGATGATCACGTAACGACGAGATTAAAACACTCTACAAGAATAAGCTATATTGTAACTTCAGAACTTTCATTTTCATGACGTTTTTTTCGAAATTTATACAGTTTAACTAAACTTGACTACCTCTTTCTGCAGAAAGGAATTATTGGAATTTCAGATGAGATAATGACGTGCACTGCACTGATCATAAGTTTTCAATCCGAAATTGAAGACCTTCGAAAAGATACGAATGCGTATCTATGTTGGGTTTGGCGCGCCAAATTTTCTTGTTCAGATAAGTATTGAATCACTAGAATAACTAATTCATCTATCTGAACTGTTCTTTAAAAAACTGATTTCCAAATTTAATCAAATCAAATATTTAGTTCACTGTAATTACTGATTACCTAAGCAATAAAAGTTGAGCGGAAAAGGCTAGGGAAACCATAGAAAATGGAAATCGGATGCTAATGATTATCATCATAGAGAAATGAAAAGTAAGTTAGCCGAGAAAAGGGAAAAATCAGGACGAAAAAAGGATCCAACTGAATCTGTTTCTCGATGCTTGGTGTGGAAAAATATGAGTGAGCTGATGAATAGATGGGAAACCGACTGTGTAATTGCCTAATGACATGCACCACAGGGGACCAACCAACCAGCCATATATAATAGGGAGCTTTCAGAATGTGTGACGGCAATCATCACAATGAAAGGGACCGCTTCAAACTCACAGCAGTAAAAACAGTTTTTTTGTACATACGACTCGACAACAGTATTAAAAAGCTTCTCTTCATCCTCATTCAACCAGTCACAAAATCTAATTCTCTTTTTGCCTTTTCCAGTTTTTACATCCAGTCCATTCAAAAATACGCAGTTTTCGTCAATAAAAATATGTAAAATGCACCATTTCTACGTATCAAAATGTTTTTCAAGTACAAATTACTCTCTGTGCTTTATCTTACAAATGAATGCTGCAATATTTGTTCAATTTAATTATGCCGGTGGAGGATATTTTTGCCGCATTACTTACAAAGTATGCAATTGCATAATATTTATAGGAAAAGAAATATTCAGAAAAGGCTGAAGTTATGCGCGTTGACTTTTTTTTTATTTCGCTGACTGTCAAAGGGCCATAGGTCGATAGGAAATGTAAACTTGATCCAAAATGTTTGTTATATTTTGATAAGGTGAAACATTGGGATGATGTAATTTTTTATCCCGACGAATTCCGGCAACCGTAATCACTTCGATCAGGCATGTAGCAATTCGTACCTATTTCAATTAGCTGTGTACTTATTCAGTGTTATTTTATTCATGTGTGTTGTGTTCCTTAGATCAAGCTTTATGATGACATGAGATGAGATATAGCGTTTCTTGGAATAAATAAAAATTAAGTGCGCATCATAAAAATGTTCTCCCAATAAAACTATCTGACTTCGTGAGCAATAAATTAAACATGCATTATTGAGAAATTTAATTTGCCTAATAGGATTTCATTAGGGTCAATTCTCCGATTATTACAATATGTATGCACAATATAAAAAATCACAAAAAAACCATAAAACAGTATGGGTCCTTCAAAATCCAGCAGCTCCATGTGACTCATAAAGAAAAGTTAGGAAACAGCCAACAACTGGAAGTAAAGTTGGGATCACCATTGAAAAAATATACAGCAGAAAACATCCCTCTCACCGAGGATTACAGAGAACCGCGTTTAATTTATGAGGTTTGACATAAAACGATTTCACAAAAAGTGTAGCAAAATTTATAAATGACTTGACTCAAAAAAAAAATAGGCAATTAGAAGAAAAGACGCATTTGGAAAGGTTTAAATGAAATTGGGCTCGCGTATACAAGATTAAAGCGATTTCAAAAGCATAAATATTTGACGTGTTTTTATTCTGCTTCTTTGAGGATGAGATCAAAAGAGACGGATCAGTTTGATTTTCGCATGGGCCATATATTTTACACCCTTGGCATGGGCATACTTTCAAAAATCATTACTACCTGCTGAAATTACTGCTGGTGATGTGAACAGTTTTTGTGGGTTTCTTTATTACGAAGCTGAGCTGAGAGTTTGGATGCTAATGTTAACGATAACTTTCAAAAAACAGGGACCGACCGATTCACCTCAAATTTGACAAAAGGCATGACAGGCTCATAAGGACAGACTATTCCTCTTCAAGCCAAACGGCACGGTCACAGGTTGAAACCGTGTTTTTCGTATGAAAGCACATGACTGGTGCTCATTCAAAAGCACCTAAAACCAAGCAAGGCAGTGTCTCACCTTTGAAATTCTCTTAGCATTTCGCTGCCAAGAGGTTAAGTCTTTTTTAATGGAATTTATACACCTCATTGATAAGGTTCATCGACTCTTTTAATTTACACATATTTACATTCATATGAACTGCCCATTATCTATGAGTATGAGATATGATGGAACCTGAGAAGCTGCAATTTAAATGATTTCAACGTTCCGCAAAAATCAATGTGCTTCTCAAATTCTTCAGCTTTGTATCTATTTTTAACAATTTTATATCCTTGTACATAGGTACCCCATCAAGAAAGTGTGCCTTTCTTTTGCATCTCATATCACTGCAAACAACACCTAATTCTTTGTCTTTGTCAGCAATCACATCACAGTCATTACTACACCCATTCATAACAATAATGAGGGATAATAAATCAGAGGAATATGGCCTTTTAGATGGGAAATAAAATGAAATGCATTAGATGAAATAATGGCTCTATCAGGAAGATAGAGGGACCATTTGTGCTCCACTCCAGGAGATTTATTAGCTGCTGATCGTACAAATCATAACGATTTTGTAGGATTCCTTTGTGTGCAACCTTTAAAAAATAATCCACTTTCATGGACCGACTTTTTACTGCAAGAAAACGTACATAGGTCTCTAATTATGTATGAGAAAGACAAAACTTCACTTAATTTGGCCCAAAAATGCTTTCATATTTAAAAGGTTTGATCACAAAAAATCAATGCACCAAATACTTAAGACTAGTATTTTTTTTATTGTAGTGGTGAAACGCTTATTTAAAATTTAATTCCGAATTTTTTTTCAGTGCAAATGAGTACTTAATTGTATGGTTAGAAAATTTCATGGCAATATAATTAATGTAGGTTTTTCTCCGCTCATCGTCATAATTACAGTTGGAATCACTGCTTTTCAAAACTCTAAAAAGAAAGTGACACTTGGAAACACGAAAAATCTTACAAAGCACCCCTGGTGGCTCACGACGTTGATAGCATAGGCCTTTTCGATTTCTTCAAATGCACGTTTTGAGGGGAAAGTTATTATTCCATTGAGGCTTTTTATATTATTTTGATACAAACAAAGCAATGACAAAGATGCTATATATCATGATCATGCTGTCATTACTTTGTAAAAGAACTACCTATTGAGCAAAAAGGAAATGTCGAATTCGTTTTCTAACGCCAATAAACAAGTAGATCAACCGTTTTAAATGGAATTTCGATAATTGCGCAAGCAATTCATAAGGAACAATACAAAATCAATTCAAAGCATGTAGTATTTTGAAGGAAAATTCTATTCCACTCTACTTTCAGTTGTTCAGATGAAGCAATCTTGATATCATCATCCCGAGAATGCTTGCTTTGTGTATACTGGAGCGAACATAACTGGCTAAGTACTACCGACAATAAAGATCCAGTCAAGCTTTATTTTGGGCGATCATCTGCAAATTTATTGCCTTTCTCCATTTTTCTTTCGATAAAAAACGCTCAGGGGGCATCCATTACGCATAGTATCCCATTTACGAGCCAACTTCCAAAATGAAGAGAAAATGAAAGGGAAAGAATAGCAAAAGAAATCTCTTGAACAATGAAAGGAGTCACGTTGAACAAAAAAACGGAAGAATTAGGAAAAGTATTCCCTTTTATTACAAGAGCAGAACAATCATGGCCTATAAAAATGCTCACAAAGGATTCCCTATTTTCCAAATATAGTCCTCGTCTAAATACCATCATTCCTGCATTTTTGGCTTCAGAGAATCACATTACGTAAGTGAATGGAACTCTGCCGTGCCATCCGATTACATTACTTTCTTGAAAGGATTAAAAAACATTATAGTAATACCATTGCAATATAATTTAGGAAAAAGCCTTCTATATCGACCAACGCTTGTCCCATGATGCATATAAAAAAATTAAATTACGTTGGAGGTGAATTTTTAGAGCAAAAAGATTCACTTTTCTCAGACATTTTCTTTCTAATTTCTGAATCTCAGTTTTTTGCCCCAATGTGTTAATTGCATGTTACATTCCATTGTAATCAGAACTATTATTCTCTAATGTAAAATGTGTACTGTCAACAATCTTACTTAAGTATTTCACTACCCAAGATCTTAAAAGTCTTTCTTTAGGATAGCGGCACCAAGACGCCGTCTAATGACAGATTTATTTCACTTCTACAAAAAAGGAAAAGAAACTTTTGTGCCGCATGAATGCGCACTATAGACAGGATTTTCCTAGAGTAAAAGTTCCCTTTATACTTTTCAACTTTTCTAACGAAAATATATCCATCCCTCTTGTGAAGCAAACGGGATTTTGTGGGCAAGGACACATAAGTAGAAGTAATAAGCAGTTTGGGAAGGATAAAACGTTTTTTTTTTCTTCGAAGAAAAGTTAGGGAAGAATCATCCCATGAGAAAGAGAAAAGCGATGAGAAAAATCTCTGAAAATGGAATCTTTACCCTATATTGAACAATTACTAAATTGCTTTAAATAGCCTATAAAGCGGGGAAAAGCTGGCCGTTAGCAGTAATCGAGTCCATTAAGGAATAAAAAATTGACGGGGCAGGGAGTACTTTCCTCTAACATTTTATAGTCCACCTTACCATACAATTCTGTCTATTACCGACCCAATTCCTCCTTGTGAGAAACCACGACATTCCATTTAATTTAATTGAAGGCATCAATACGGCCATCAAGGACCTTTATATGTAGAACTAATTCCGGGAAATGGATAACCATTCGAAGGTAATAAAGTGAATGCCAATTCTAATTTCATCTGATCATTCCTTATTACAATCAAAGGAACTTTACAGTTCAAAGAGCATTCCAAAATCTTTTCCCTTCCACGTTTCTTATCGGAACTGAAGACTAACCATGATGAGTATAATATATACGTCTTCCCTTTTTCCTTGTATAAAAGGCATACCGTGTGTACACGAAAGCCTTAATTTACACAGTACTTGATTTCTTTTAACGGCAAATATCAAACGATTGATATAAGTAATGCTTACGACCAAAATGTAATGAGGTACCTCTGTAATGAGGTATAGTATAGTCTGATATAACTTTCGACTTTCCTTTTGGTGACAAGTTGTAATAATGGTATCAACATTGCCGATTTTTCAAACGTTTTCCTCCGTAAATAATTAATGTGAACCGTCCGTAACATTTTCAATGGATTAAACTTAATTCAATTAAACCATCCTAATTATCGTGACTCTGCTACAAATGAAACGATTTCTGATCAAGTATGCTACCTCAATAATTTATTACTCCCTTATACATCAATTTATTATTTTCATAAAAAATATAACGTTTCATACCACTGAAAGCTTACATCTAAAAACTGAAATGCAATGAAAATAAGTACCACCAACTCTGTTTATTTTTTTTTCAAATAGAAAAAGCCATTATCAATTTTCATGAAAACGAAACCATCATTTTATGCTAATGTTTGCTAATAATGTTCTTCCAATCGAGGTAATCATCAAAGCTATAAAAGTATTTGTATACATTTTATTTGTTGCAGATTTCTGTCACTTCTGCCTGCATGAGCTTTATACAACAGCGGCCCTTTGCACACCAGAAAAATGAAAGCCTTAAATATTTATTCATGGTCATTTTTATTTCTTTATTCAAAAACACACCACCATGAAATCCAGTTGCATTTTATTTACATTTTTTCTCTATTATACTACCCTTCTCCGCACTTTGAGTTAGCTCTTCCTCTCTTCACATTTCCTTTTTTCAATTGTTATTCTCGTGTGGGGATGATGATGATGATGATGATCATGGTGTAAACACTGTTACCTAATAAATTGGCTTAATGGATGCACCATATGAAATAAACAGAAGGGGTGTGTAAATCATCATCGCGGGATCACCCTTCTCATCAGTAGTGATTTAAATAAAGTGGCTGGTTTGGTGCAGTAGAAAAAGCTACGTTATCTAGCAGGTTTTCACAGAATCATGCTAGATTGGGTAACTCCTTGGCCTATTTCCAAGTTCGATAAATTATTTGCAGTCGAAAATGCATTTGTTCATTGGATACAATTACAGTTACATTTGCAAAAGAGAAGTCACTAGCAATTATCATTTTTACAATCACCCATTAAATTCAAAATTTTCTACAGGTTCTAATCTTAAATATTTTTTTACATTTATTTCTTTCACCAAAAAATAAAACGGCAATGTTAAAGTGATACTGATATCCACTAAATTAATCTGTTCGTCATCATCTTTGTGATGTGTACGGAAACTTGCAAAAGTAAGTAGACTGCAAAATCTGGACAATGAGAAATCCAATTAATTTTTATTTTGCTTCATGATAATCCAAAACGGAGATCCCTTCAGGTCATTCATTGAACTGTTTTCGATGTTATAACCTTGCATCTGTCCCTGTTTATTTGAGTGCATAGGATGGGACCACAAAGGACCACTTACTCTTTATTATTATTACAACTCATTTCCAACCTCGGAAACGAGGGGTACGGGAGTCATTTAATATTTTCAAGCCTTAGCCAAGCCCCAACACTTATGCAGTGCCAAATTCATGCATTTATCGCCTCACAAAATAACACGTAACACACACATCCACGCATACGTTCAGCTCACTCAACATCAGATTTGGGATCTTTTCCTCTCATTTTCCCTGCTCCAAGCTCAACTTTCTGCTTTGTTGTTTGCGTTTAAGGATGGAGTGATGAAGAAAATGCATGATTTTGATGTGCAGGCACATGGCACGTAGCACGTTCTCTTTTATGGAGATGAAGAGTAAGCCCTTTTCAGAAGAGATTTGACTCCAGCTCAAATTCAAAAGGTTGCAACCTCATCCTCCTAATCACCAAAGAGATCAAGATTTTGAGCATGCTTTCATCTCATTTCTTCATGTTCGGACAAAATTTCATCAGTTTGTCATGAACGTTTCAACTAAATCATTATGGAAGTGATCACGATCCTAATCACTGGCACAAAATGAGTTGTTGATTTAAGCCAATGCACATGAGACTTTGAAACCAATTTTTATTTTTTTATTGCTAGTTTATATGTTGATAGCATATACGACCGCCAATTATATTACTTGCGATTGGGCTACCCTTTTTTTAGAACTGGGCATATGATACCAGCATATTAATTTATAGGTATTCAAATAAATACTTCCATTTTCCTTTGTACATTTCAAAAACATTTAAAAAAATGATACACGGCCAAACCACAAAATGTCCACCTTTTTAATATTGCGTAACAAAATCATTAATCATATTCATGCACTTATACGATGATCTCCGATTTACCCAACCAATATGATCATATTTATTGTTTTGGCTTGCGTTTGAAGCTGTCTGTCATAACAATTGGCAATCCCTTCTACCCTCTTCAAATTTACTAATGACATTTTCACAAAACGTTTAGAGCCAATGGATTCTTGTGGAACGAGTTTGTTATGACTTGGACACAATGCGCTTAAGTGATGGCACGTGCACCGGAATGACGACCTCTATTTATTATATAATGTTCTTGTTTTGATAGAAACGAATCTGTATTTCGTTTCTAAATAGAAAAAGTATCAAAAATGTTCTCCCTCCACAATCACGTAACCACGGTCAATGAGACAGTATATTGTGAAGTGACAAAAATTATGTACGTAATAAAATGATATCTAGTACCACTCAACTTACGTTTACTGCAGCAGAATCGAAAGGGGCAATAAAGTAACACGTGTACACGTTTTAACCGAAATTGTCTGATTCAAATCCCCATTTTCCTTTCTGCATCGAGACAGTAAAATTCCAAAAATACTTACTGAAAACTTTCAACCATTGGCACTTATTTTAAGACAGGTTTGGAAAGGTCAAAAGTTTCAAAAGTGGCTTTGAATAGCCATTTTTTCGCAGATTAGATGGAATAAAAGAGGAAATTTGAAATGAATGTAAATTTTTTCAAGTGGTTTCGTGTGAAAATCTCCGTGTGCCCTCCCCTTTCTTCCCACCACAGATACGATGGAAATTGCCTTTTATACATATCTTCCAATCGTTTTCATACTGCATTGTATCTGTGTTCACTGCAGAAGGAATAGATTATCATGAGATAAAAATTCATTGTATGTATCCCTTATTATAATGATCCCTCCTTTGAGATTGCATACAAGAATCATTTGAATTCATCACTATATCTATTTCCTTACCCGACAGTGCATTTCAGAGAGATATCCATAGGAAATAAAAAAGTTCACCGCGATGGGGAAAAAAAGCTTATTCTTTGTCTCATGAAAAATGCATTGGCCATTTTTTCCTACACCTTTTCACCCCTCTTTAAACAATTTCACCAAGGAAGCAGGCTTCCTGTTGCTTGGACGAATGAAGTGAATGTGATTCAAATCACTTTTCCCTTTTTTAATACTTCTTATGAAGTCACTGCGACCAAGTGATTTTTTGGCAAGATAAAAAATTGTGGTGAAGGAAAACGCAGATGTTTATATCGGATCGGATAGATTGTCTCCTGTCAGTAGTCACATCTAATAGTAAGTAAGTACAGAGAAGCTTCCCAAGCATTGCAATATATAAAAGTAGTCAGTTCAAAAGCCAACAAGATGGGCAGATTTGTCTTGTTTGAAAAATGACTTGGAAACCTCAAAGATCTAATACCACATGGAGTTTTGGTGTTACCGACACACCTTTTTGAAATTGATTTGATCTGATGTGAGAGGTTTGCAAAGGGAACGAAAAGCACTGAAAGTGAAACTGTCTCAAATTTATCTACAAATTCCAATAAGCTTCTTGTTTAAATCTAGATCGTGTACTGATGAACTAATTTTAATCGAAGGTGGGAGAAATAATTTAATGTTTGTGTTGATTTTTCGTTACAAAAACATAAATTTTGATCTAACTTAATCACACTCCACCAAATTTTATCATCACCTCTAATGAAATGAGGGATTCATAAATCCTAATGTTTTTGTTTTGTCCCGTCTGTTTTTTTTTTCACGCTCACTTTTCAATGAGTGAATTACAGCACAGCAGGGGTTTGTTGTACAAATTTGTCAAGGGGGTTTGGTTTTTTGGCTTCACTTGAGTTTCATGGTTCGATGATGCTGGATTGTGTGCATTCATAATATCATGCCTTGTTATATGTTCAAGATAGAATCAGCCATTCAAGGTTATGATGATCAACGATCACTGACGTTACTGGAGCAGACTGCCCAGTTTTTGTTCATTGATTTACTCTTACTCTGATTATGATGAAGGTGATCGTCGAATGTGATTTGGTGGTGATGCGATGCGATGATGACGATAAGGTTATAGCTTAAACAAAAGTGAAAGAAGCGAAATGAATGAACATAACTTTAAACAACAAAGTCAAACAGTTTTTTTTATAATAGTAATAAAATAAATAATATAATAATAAGCAGGTTTCGATAAACAGAGTGGTAACGCTGATGTTGTCGTATGATTAAAACGATGATGCAAAGATGAAAGAATGATGATAGAGGAGGAAGGGTGAGGGAAGAGCAAAATTGACGAGATGTAACCCTCATTGTTTGTACTTCGTGAGATAAAAATTTCTAACTTAATTTCAGACTTGTCGACAAATTGTCCCTTGTTTTGTACTCCTGTCCATTCCTCGTTTATTTTCACAAACTTCCAATAAAACATGGTATTACAATCTCTTCAACTTGTCCAGCACAATTTCCACTTATATTGTCCTTTTTCATCATCATCATCATCATGTACAAACTTTGTTACGTGGATATGGCCTTCTTACGTTGTCATTCCTCGTATTTTTTTCTGCTTCCGTCATCCACTTTTTTCCCTTGAATGCTATTTAGAAAGAAAGTTTTAAAAAATAAGGGGAAAATTGCCACATACTTTGGAAGACCACTGGACCACCACCATTTTACACGAAGCACGACATCAACTTCGGGTATTTTTGTGTACCTTTTGGATTTTCTTTTAAGGCGGAAAGGGGACACTCCAATGAAGCCTACTACATGGAGAAAATCATAAAAAGCGGAGAGATGTGTTCAACTAAAATTGTTCAAACAAAAGACTCACAGCGGAGAAGAGGAGGTAGAGAAGGATATATGTAATGCTATTTATATTACGTAATATCATCTTCAACTTCACTGCATCACAGTGAAGAAGTGATACGAATGGTTAGTGATGTCCCTACTACAACAACGGAAGCATGTCAAAAAGCGACATTCTAAGATAAATATTATCCTTGTCAAAATGCGTGTCCAGAAATGCTCGACGATCAATGAATATGTAATACACAGTTTATGTTTTGTCTCGTCCAGAAGCAGTTCTTTTTTATGAAAAATGTTTTTGGTTATGAAAACATGTGTACAGTCATCTTCAAAATCATTGTCACATTCCATCATTGTCACTTCACTTGCTTTTACGGGAATTGTATGAACCACAGGACGACGAGTAAATAATGGAAGAGGTGAAATAAAATGCTCAAAGTAGTGAGTAAAAAAGTGCTTTTTGTATGTGCCAGAAAGTTTATGCTTTCTGACGATGACAATTTCAAAATGTCCTTTTTGTGTGGCTATTTCAACATCTCAGAAATTGATGGATTAAGGGAGAATTCAGTAGAAAAACAAACGATTGTTTTCGTTTTGTAAAAACATAAATGGAATGGGTTTTAGTTGTTGTACACCGCTTTTAAAATGCCTTTTGAAGTCCACTTAGAAATTCAGAGATCGTCATTCAAATCAATTGTCACACTACTATACATTTCTGGGCGATTTGGTTTTCTTTTTTGTTAAATGTCGTATTAAAATTTCATTATCATTATCGCATTAATACTAAACTTTATTTGACAATTATTCTAAATTGACAAAGGATTACACAGAAAATCCGTTGCCGATTTTCAAATTTTAATTATCGTTAAATTTAACCTATCGCACTTAATGATCAAATCGGCTTCTTCCATTGTCATTTAGGATAGAATAGAAATGAACTAATTTCATTTTTTTGGAATTGTCCCTATTTGAACCACATTTAAGACTTAGTTTCATCCCTAACGACATTCATTCTGCTCTCCTTTGCACTTCTTCCATAAAGCCCGCTTGTGTAAACACGAGAAGTTCATTCATGCAGAAAATGGTCATGGAAGAAGGAAAATTGAAGCAATCTTAGGACATAAGGACCAGAAGAAATGGTATGAAACGAAAAGAAAAAAATGCTGAAAGCTAGTGGAGTAATATTGTGAACAAATGGAAAACTGACGAGTTTGCGAATTTTCCTTAATAACTTACACAAGCGTTCTTTCAATCCTCCATTGAATTGACTATATTTTCTGGTGAAGCATACTTATATATACCTAAATTCATGTAGTATCTAGAAAAGTAGCAAAAATGTTATCTTCTTTAGACTAACTCACCTCAGGATATCGTTTTCAAACACGCATTCAATGCCATCATCATTTACGTAACATGAGCAAGACTGAAGCGTTTGTAACGACCAATTCATTCAGAGATCTTTAAGGTAAAAAAGAATTCTATTCATTCCTACGTTTTTATCCATTTTCCCAGTTTTTCCCACCTAAATTCACAAGTTTTTTTCTTCTCGGAGAGCATTTCCTCCTTTTTTACCTTTATCCACAATCAGCCATCCATTTGTTAGTGCTTCACTTGACTCAAGCTGCTTTCCCTTCGTATGAGCGCATTAGAAAATTCATGGTTGTAGGGAGCGCGGAGGGAATTAAACGACTCACGGCAATGACAATATTTATTCTCTCCCTCACTACTATATATCCGAGAAACGTTCCCCCATATTATGAACATATTCGCCTGAGAACTTGGGTTTTCCCGTAATTGGGAGGTTGAAATCAAATTAGTTAATTGCTCATCGGGCATCCCGATGGTCCTTCTAATCTGCGCGTGATAATACTAAGATGATGTTTGCTCTTCTGATCAACAGGGAAAAGCCGGAGGCTTTCTCCATCTCTTTTTCCTTCTTCTTCTTCTCCTTCTCTCCACAATAACAGCTCCACAGCGTGCCTTAACGACAAGGAAACTAGAAACTCTGAGCGACTATGCTTTTACTTCCTTTTAAGCCAATACAATAAAGTAAAACGAAGTATGTATGGAGTTACATCCCTTGTATAAGCCAAATATAATGTATCTGCTAGTCGGCTAGACTATTTGTGTTTTACTTCCTTTTTGCTTGGTACAAAAATAGTCATTTGGTTTGAGAATGAATTACTTATGGGTTCGCTGCGTGAATATATATTTATATGCTTTTATACGTGGGTATACTATGGACGTGGTGTTTTTCAGATTTCATTGTAAAAACGTTGTTTCATTTTCAGTCTTCTGTTCCGAAAAACAAAGCATTCCTTGACAAAAAATAGTTGTGGACTTTTTTTACATTAGAACTTTAAGAAATTTGATCGAAGAAATGAAACTACCTATTTTACTACTCTGGTCAATCAATCAAATTCTAACTGTGGTTTCTTAAAGGACATCATGACATAATTAGGACTATGGCTTTGATTAAATCCTTCTAAAATGTATGGACAAAAGCCAGTGACTTTTTCATAGTGATCTTTTATATGAACGTTGAAAGAAGTGATCACATTCTGAAAACGATTTTAGGTACAATGTAGAGTAAAAACTCAACATTTTGTTAATTTTTTCAACCATAAAATGTAACATTAGGTTGTATGACAAGATTGACAAGAGAGTTTTGCTAATTCGAGTTGTTACAAATTCATTTCATGTTAATTGAGAACGTGGTGACTGAAGCCGGTGATAAATGAATGAAATACTGAATATTATAAAAAGGGGGAAGCTCATTTGTACTAACCTGCAAGTTCTGGCAGTCGCGGATACAGCATTCCATTCCTGGCTAACCATTCGAGCTGAAGTTGATGAGCATTTGCAACGCTCAACCCAACAAAGCCGGAAACTCCAGGGTTGTTAGAGGGACCACTTGCAGATACCATAGGACCAGGTTTCCCATCACCGTCTACAAGGGAAGGTAAATGAAATGCAGAAGCGCTGCCAAAATGATTCAATCCGCTTGTCGACATGTAAGAATGCAATGAGCCAAAAAGTGCCGGTCCATGAAGAGATGTTGACGAGCCATTTGAGCCAGCAGCACCACGTGCGTGAGCCATGGCAGCGGATGTTGCAGAATTTCCAGGTGGATGAGCATTGCTCCCGTTACTTCCAGGGCCCGTGCTTCCTGGACTTCTTCCCTCCCCGTAGTCATGCGACGGTGTAGGCGTCCCACTACCTCCACCGCATCCTTCCATGAGTAAACCAAAGGAACCGTTTAAAGCACCGCGGGCACTGAAGCCGTGATGAAGACTGTGACTCATGTGAATACCGCTATGATTATCATTGTTATTATTATGACCGTGAGAGTGGTCGGGACTGTTGGATTGCACGGAGGTCGGCTCGGAACCTGGTGAAATTGGAGGGCTCAGAGACGCATGTTGACTGTTCGATTGAGGAGAGTTGGAGGGTGACCAATTGGACCACTGCTTCGATTCACTTGGGGACTCTCTTGCGAGAAGGACGTCAATTCGAAATGATTTTTTCTCCGACATTTTTAAAAGATCACTCTAACTGTAATTATATTTGTAAGAAAAAATTGCACTTGCTACAGTCTTAAAAGAGTAGACATTTGTGAAAACTGCTTTTAAATTTTGGTAAATAAACTTATCTAAAATTCAACTGTTATTAGTTTTAAAAATTTATTTCTGAATTACTAAGTATTAATATTATTTGCTCGTGTCATTGCAACTGGCTAAAAAAATTCACAATACGATGACGTTAGGATTCAGCTCTGGAGATAAAAACAAATCAGAGATACAAATGGAGTGAATGTAAACGTAAACGACTGTGACATGAGAATGAAAAACCTTTCCAAAGAACATGGGGCCTTTTGCTACAAAACATTTTTTTCCAGACTTGAAGGAAAATGCTGAGCCACAGATATGAGAGAAAAAAAAAATCTGGCTGTGGAAGTAACAGAATACGGCGTTGTGTATATGGCCTTTCTATGAATTACAGTGTGAAGCAAAGGGAGCCAAGTTAGATGGAAGAAATGTGAAGATCATGATGGCGATAAAGGATACAGCAATTCCACACAGATAAGAGCCACTCTGTCATGCATTTTCCCCTGCGTTATACAACATTTGAGATTTCGCATTTATCGGAAGCCAACATGTGAAAAGTCACTTTACAAGTTGGATTTTCCCTTGTTCCCCCGATTCAATACATCGTGATAGAGATGAAATGGAAACACGTATAAAATACTTGTGGAAAGAAGAAAATAATATAAATTTCCTTTGGTCTTCAGTAGATGCATGGATCAAGCAAGATCGAGGGAATATGATCATGGTGGTTGTAAAGAGGAAAGCGTGTGGTAGTGAGCTCACTTCACTACCTACCAAAGCAAGGCTTAAAGGGAGCATATGAGTGATAAGGGGTTGGCCTAATTCAATCCATGGCACCGCCTTCTGGATGGGCTAGCACCCTACAGATCTCCATCTTCTCTAAATGATTTGTTCAGCCGCATCTCCTATCAAGTGGAAGGAAGACCACCCCCTGTTTTCACCATAAAGCAATGTTTTCAAGATACCGAGGACGTATTAAGTTTTTCTTCTACTTTCTTTGCAAAACCTCTATTCTTTCAAATGCTTCTACAAATTAAGTACGAGAAATGTGAGGGGAAGAGATTATCACCAGGCACTTACCTACATATCCTTGCTCTGCTTTGATGAAGGAAAACCTCTTGTGGAGAATTTCCGGGGTATCCTTAATGGAGTGAAATTGCTCTAAAGAGAAATTAAATATAATAAAAGCAGAAAATAGGGATATTTACATGTAATTGTGTTATGGAATTCCTAGCATGCTATATTTCTCAGGAAAAATTGCATACATATCCAGGAGGACGCATTCATTTTATTTGGTGTGATGCGAAAGTGTGAAAGAAAAAAAAACACGACTGACGACAAAGATTCATCCTCTTGTGTTAGTATCCATACTTCGTTCGTGAAAGTATTTAACGTGAAATAGTGGAGGATTATGAAATCAGCACACGGAGTGTAATGCCCATTCTCATTTTCTTCCTAATACATCCCATGGTGGTTTAAATGGATCTCGTTAGCCTGGTATTTTACAGAGCCCATTACAATCTCATAGTTAGCCTCATTCGCACTAATCAACATCCATCACAACATAATCCTTCCAGAAGCTCAAGATTCTCACTCCTGCTTCACCTACTTTTCCCTTCCGTTCAGTTGTATTCATTGCTATACTCATGACTGTGACACATGCTTAATACTTGTTTTACTTTCATCCCTTTGATATGTTCTGTTAAACCATTGTAACATTTTTCCTTCCAGAAATGATTGAATTAGAAATAAAAACCATTAACATATAGCACTTATCAATTGCGATTGCGAGTAATGTTTATTCATAGAAGGTTACATATTTTTATATTCTGAAGTAAAAAATGTAGGGTCACAGATTGTGACGGACTATTTAATATATATATATAACTACTTAATGAAAAACAAAACAAAAAAACTTGTTAGCTCAAATTCGAATGCATAGGTTGACATTTTGAATTCCATTAATAATGCCAGAAAGTTTACAATTTCGAAAATTTAACGCCAATTAAGTATTTGAAATTTCATAAATTACTTTTATGCTTACTTTGTTGGCAGATGAATGGTAATTGTCATTTACTATACTAACGATAAGTATTTACAAGACAAATTCTTTTGAAATTTTAAGACTTCATCATGTAAATCTGGGATTACTTATATGATCCAAGGACGATAAAAATGAATGAATCATGCGACTAAAACATAAAATGCCACAAGCCACATCGCATCTCACCGTACGTAGCACGACATCTTCCGCATCATCTAGGCCCATCCAGGTCCAGGTCTTATAACGAGGTTGCTTTATTGTACAGAAGAAGAACATAGGGACTTACTATGTACACATTTGTTCGCTGTCTCATTTCATGTCAAAGCCTTCTTTAATAGGAATAGAAAAAAAATTATGGAGATATTTGGCAGGTGAAAGAATGCAATTTTTGCAAGAAATGACTTTATTGCTCGGTCTTTAATGTTATTTATGTGGTAAGTATTAAATAAATAATTTTGCGCTTGGTCCGTGTGAATATGGGAAAAGTTCATATGAGCGTGAGCACAAAGTATGAATGATGCTTTCAGAGAAAATGACTCCAGAAAGATGAATATGATGTTGGCGAGATAAAATAGATTTAGATACAAAAATACAATAACAATAATTTGGTAAATGTAAATACTTTTTATTGACCACATAAATCTTAACAATTAAAGAAACAAAATGACCAGTTTATTTCTTGTACACGATTTTAATTCATCTTCTGTTCATCGTCAATCAAAACTCCTATATATTCAGGGGAAATGACAGCCATCAAGCTTTTTTTTCCTCATTTTCTTGCTCTGAGAATATTAGAAAGCCTGCAGGATACAAATAAGCAGATGGAGATCATTTGATTTCAGGTGTGTTCAATTACGTTAAACATTAAACGTCGAGTTATACAGAAGATGATATAATAATAATATATATGTTCCTGTATCCCGTGTCATATCATCTTATTCACAAAATTCATTTCACAATGCACAAGATTTTTTAACAGTTCGTACCAAGTCCATTTCAATGCTTTTCGCTCAGTCCTAAAAAAATTGAGTTTCTCGGATTGTTATACACTGAAAATACAGTATAAACAATCCCACCTCACCACCAACACCTTTTCCCTCTGAAACATTTTTTATTTTTTTAAGATCTCTCCATTCCTGAGATTTGAGACTCAAAAAATGACACAAAAACATGAGTTTGTTATTTTATGTGTTTAAATGTATATATTTTTATGGTAAATAATAATTGTGAATGATATTCTGGATCTCAACTCCTGTCCAGTATCATTTACTTACTCCTTCTTACTTAAGTTTTTTGTTAACACGGTTGACATTACAATAGATTATGATGATGATAACCGGGTTATTTTTATCTAACCTTCTCATTCCTCATAAACAACACAGTCGAGTCGGATCTGAAGAAATGGAAGAGTTTCATTCACACTTCCGCATATCTTTCTTCATTTTTCGTTACTGGATCAATTCTTTTAATATAAGTATGTGGTACAGTACACAGTATTAAAATGTAGTTGTAATATTTGACCAGACACATAATAATATGGTATAACATAAGTATACCGCATAAAATAGCGACATCTTCAATATACACGTCAATTGAGATTGGTAATTAAAATGAATCAATAGGAATTAATGAAAAATGCAAACAGCCTAAAAAATTATTATTAACAATTGCTGCGGTACGATCATTCAACTATGATGATGAGTGTGTAAAACTTAAACGCGCTACCAAGTAACAAAAAAAACTATTGTAGTCAGTACATTTAGGTTCCTTTATACAGCTAATGACGATTACGGTGTTGATGTCTATGAGCTCTGCAATCACTTGCGAATCTCACAGTAAAACTAAAAAAAATTGTTAATTAAGAAGCATGGACACTGGAAGAGAAAAGAAAAGAAACAGAAAGGTAAGCTGGTTCCACGTCGTCGACATGTATAGTATGCATAGTGTTTATGTGTTAAACAAAAGATTACATCCTATGCGTTTGTTACGTATTCCTTAGTTACGTTACGACATACCTTATGCTTTTTAAAAACTAGTCTCGTATTATTTTTTACACGTTTGCTTACAATTTTTCTTGTATTTTAATAATATAATTCTGTTTCGTAGATGTGAGTGATTGTGAAACTAGACATAGTAACTATAAATATTCTTTCATGGCGAATTCCTCTCATTTAGAATTTTTTTTCAAGATAAATTTTTGGAACGGAACTGCATGCGACTTTTCGTATCATCATTAATTCACCATAATCATAATTATACAGTAATTAGGTAATCGAGCATTAAGTAACTCAAAATTCAGTAATCCGCCTTCCGAATCAATCCCTAGATGAATTAAAAAGCAAAATCAGACATTCTTATTTGTTTTCTTCAATGAAACCCGGTTCGAGCCTTGGAAGACCATACCATACATAACTTTATAAACTATATATGTTAATTACAAATCTAATCTTGGCCATTTATAACATTTTTGCGTGGTTTTGTTTTGTCAAAATTGGTAGCAACAGGTTCGTCACACGTCTGAAGTGTTTTGATTAAATTATTGATTGGTTAGTGTTGAACGAATACGTATATCATCATCATTTTTGAAGTTTTTGTTACAGTGCTTCATTTCCAAATTATCGACAC
This sequence comes from Seira musarum, assembly GCA_027743895.1. NCBI lineage: Eukaryota > Metazoa > Arthropoda > Collembola > Entomobryomorpha > Entomobryidae > Seira > Seira musarum. The sequence continues at coordinate 26,362 of JAHZMX010006421.1, read as the reverse complement.
AAAAGATATAAAACATAAAAACCCTCTCAGTCCTTTAGTTTCCGATTCAATTCTGGGGCACAAGAATCTGAAAGGGGTAAAACCACTAATAAAAGAGCTGGGCCGACACAACTACTGTTGACTTCTGCTGATTTTGCTATGCAAAGAACACAAAATTACACAAGAACTTGCCCGTGTCTCGACATTTTTTTTAGCTTGAAACAAGCTAGGCACTTTTTTAAATCCAATCTAAAGGTTAAAATGTAAAATAAACAAACAAACAAACAAAAACAAATCTGCGGAGCGAAAGGTAAGAGAAGAGGCACATTTCTCATTCGACTTTACTTCTTCATTCTGAATATTATTTCTGTATGATACAATTTTTAGGGTAGGACATTAATAAAAGTTAGTAATAAAAAATCATTATTTTCTTCACATAAAACGGAAAAGCGGTTCATGGATTTTTCGTAGCAAATTTTCTCAACGCTGATTTAACAGGTTTTTAAATTAGTAATTAACTATGTTGTCTGTCTTTCTTTACCCTTTTTGTTGGCGTTTAATATTCACACTCACTGTGATTTTGCGCAATGAATATGCTTAGTGTTACACGACGAATGCTTGGATCATTGAGTTTTTAACGTAAAAAATCTGAATTGAGTGTAAGGTAGGAGAAAATAAATAAGCTGCGACCCTTAATTCAATACAAAATATTATCCTAAACATTGCATTATAAATACTAATACAGTACATTAAATACACATTGGAAAACAAGAAGAATTTACGGAGTCTTCAGTTCAAACAAAAATTAAATTTTTGTCTTGACGCGGGTTTGGATTTTTGAATTTCTGAATTCTGAAATAAGTCAATACTATTTAACAATAAAACGATGTTGTGCTAATAAAAGGGAAAACCTGATGAATGAAACACTTCGTGTAAGCCGGACGGTGATCCTAGAAGTCTATTACGAGTTTAGCCAACGATGTTTTAAGCACTCTGAAGCGGTAGCTCTTTTAGCAGGATCAAAGTGTAACATTGGGGTTAGAAAATCAGAAAAATCTCTGGCATCCTCCTCAGACCATTCATATTTCTCATAAAGCACATCAAAGAGCCCCCAAGGCTTTAATTTGGTTATGTGTCGTAATTCTCCTGGAAAAAAAGTTTAATTATTTTAAGTCAGAAATAAGCTCACTAAAATGTATTGAGTTTTTCCAAAAGTTTTGGGGATCATGAATATTGCGTGGCTACCTTTACGATTGAAAAAGTCTCTTGAGTACTTCCCAGAAAACGCAGTTTGCCTTGGAATAGGTCCTAAAAGCTCAATTATGTGTGCTATATGATCTTCGTCCCTAGAATAGTCTTCTCCCGTGTGAGGTTCAAACAGGTAGTCACCCGTGGCCAGCTCAAAAGCCTATAGGACAACGATGCGATATACATTACATTTAGTCATCACCAAACACTTCTGACTGTAAAGTAAATGTTATTACCATGCAAGCGGTGCTCCAAATGTCTGCGGGTGGACCATAGCCAGCACCAAGCAACACTTCGAGACAACGATATTGACGAGTTTGAATATCTTCAGTAAAATGATGATCCTAAGAAATTAAGAAAATGTCAATAATTATCTAAACACAACAAAAGACGAATAGATCAAAACAAATACGTTGAATGCTCAACTTACAACCCAACATGCATTTCCAAGATCAGCAATCTTAATATTAATATCACAAACTTCTTTTACAGGGTCCGGTCGTCCAGCGACTTTTTGATCGGGACATGAAGTAGTTCGCCTCATTGTAGATGACGACGTCGATGCTGCAATGAATAAAAGTCAAGTGAAATTATTGTATGCTGGGAACGTACAAAAAAATTTATGCAACGTCAAGTGTGCAAAAAGAGACAAAAAAATAGGCGTGCTCATTGACATTGAACAGGAAAGGAGAGTGAAGGTAAAAGAAAAAAAGCACACCATGCCCATCGCCAGCTAATTCTACAAGTTCACGTTCCCCCGTACTTTTTGACTGGTGCATTTGTGACTCATGGCCATTCATGTGAGTTCCTCCGGATACAACATTAGCCTCAGCTAGTTCTGAGAAGCTTTTCCGGTTCTCAACTGCAAACAAGAAAAATGAAAGTTTATTAAAGAACGCCTTCCGTCTCATTCCGCGTTTAAGGTCACAGGTCACCAAACCCACGTAATCGGATTAGACCATCCTAAAAATCAAATTTGATCAGAAAGCTAGGTGAAATACCGTTAGAATGTTTCTTAGGAATGGACATAAGATCTCCAGCTTTATTTGCCGCCTCATTGCTGTCGGACTGATCACCTTGTCCACCATCAGAATCTTCAGAGTCGATCTCGCCGTCTTCGTGCTTGCTTTCCCTTTGTAAGGCTTTGCCTAGCAAAACAAAACCAACTCGATCAATAACTTACCACCGAAATATATTTTATGGAATGTGTACTTCTTTGAGTAGCCCTGAATAATATGTGGGATAGCATAAGGGTTTTAGTACCTGCACAGGCATCCATCGAATCGCCAGCAACATTCTCATCGTGTTCCCCGTCATGGCCGGGTTGTTCATGTTCTTCAACTTCTTGAAGTTGTTGTAATTGCTGTTCTAAGAGTTGAGCCTGTTTCTTTGCTTTCTTTTTCATCTTCTTCTTCTTATTTTTCGACATCTTGCTGTTGGCCCCCCCTTGGAATTCCTTCGGGGCTGTGCTGACTATATAAAGACAATGGAAAAAAAAATCAAAGTTGTTGAAATAAATCCAGAATACTGCCACACAAAACAAAAAAAGACTCATGATTCTGACGCAAAAAAACACTCACCAGCGGATCCTGGAAGTTTTACGCCTAGCTTCTGCCAGTTTGTGGCTTCATTTGCTAATTGTTTTACATGCTGGTCGTCCACACACAACAGTATATTTTCAGGCTTTATATCGGTATGAATAATCTTACACTTTGTGTGCAAGTAATCCAGCGCTTCTAGTGTCTACATAAGAGTGGCAAAACAAAACTTTGTTCAAAATGTCCTTTCTGAAAGTAATTAACTTGGAAAGTAGAGCAAATAAATTTATCTGCTTACCTGACGCATGATACTTTTGACATTTTGTAAGGGAATACCATGATAATTAGATCTAATGATCAGCTTCAGCAGATTATTGCCCAAAACTTCGAACACCATGCATACATGGGTTCCATTTACACCGGTAATTTTAAAGTCATCTAGAAGCTGAACAGTTTTCTCCCTGTTAGGATCTGTCGGATCTGCGTCACGAACCTAAAGTATTTTTTTCAGTATAAGGAGAGAAAAATGTAGAGACATGGTATCACATACATATAGCATGGTATGGTATCAGTGAGACTTGAATAAACAAAGAATGTTTCACATACGCATTTCAAAAGCTTAATTTCATCTAAGGCAGTGTCGGTATAGTGAGGTGCACTTTTGACCACTTTCAAGGCCACATAGCGCCGCCCCCTGAAAATAACCCAAAAGGTGGGATTAGTAGTGACGCAGAAAAGCGCCTTTCCTTTTATCTCAACGTTAGCAAAAATTACTACCAGAACTTTTTTATAGAACTGAAACTTACACTAAATCCCAACAGAGCCATACAGTAGAAAAATGGCCCCATCCTAGCTTCCTCACAACATGGTAACGATTGTGAAATAGATCGCCAATTTTCACGGGATGATATCCTCCTATAATTTTCAAAATGTCAGACCAAATAGCATAGAATAATATATATAAAATATTACGATTATGATCACAATGGCACAAGGTTTATCGATGGTGATTCAACATGACTAGAATAAGACTCTCTTACCCTTGCAATAGTCTCGGGGATCTTCTTGTTCGTCGTCGTCGGAACCCAGGATCTCCTCATCGTCATCACTCCCCTCACTAGTATTAGAGGAAGTCCTAGGGTCAGACCTATCCATTTTTAGAACCATTGCATTCTACCCTCACATTGTATGCTTCATTTATGACTATTATAATAACACATTCAACTTTACTCAAGCACACACACACACAACACACGCATTCTGTCATCAATGTCGTCTACTCAAATCAAATCATTTTGCTAACAAAAATCTCAGAAAAAGAACATAACAAAATTTGATAACTTTAATTGAGTTAGTGCGAAATGGTAAAGTCGTCAAAATGAATGCCAGAAGGATGTTTTTAGATGAATTGGTAATTACAATGGATTTAAATGATGATGGTGGTGGTGAAATATATTTATGGTTACCTGCTCCTCTTCCTCTTGCCGTATGGACTCTTTCCGATTAAAGCCATGGGATAAGCCATGGCACTTATGCTTCAAAAACTAATTCTAGTGCGTGATGACGGTGATGATGGTAATAAATAAATATCTTAATTTAAGCTGACAACAACAGCAGGAGCGCAAGCAAGTCGATGCACCACAACTGTCAGATAATAAAAATGAGATTTGACAAATGCAAGACAGCGTCATCAGTAGGAAGAGATAATGATGATACGAGTACGTGTGCCACTGCAACTCGACTCGAACGCCAAGCGCAGTAAAAATTGTAAGAGATAGTGCTAATAACTCCCAACTATGTACTTAATTCCCATCTGTAATAACCATCTGTAATGCCCACTGTGGGTTAACAAAGAATTGACTCGTCACCGTCTACTTTCACAGAAGAATCGATACTAAAAATGTCATAAAGTAGATGAACATTAAAGTTTACACCTCAAATTGTCAATGAAACAAATTGTTCAAAGAAAATTATGCTCGTTGACCTTCACAAAAGACTTTTATGCATGCATCAAGTCTCAGTGATTAAAACTGTAATTATCCTTAGCCGTTAAAATTACCTCGAGTCCCAGGCCCATGCGCTGAAGTATTGACCCATGAATGAATGATTTTTTACGTTTGGCGACCAATTAAATGAGAAACGAATCCGAATCGAACACCTAATCAGTAATCACTCAAAATTATTTCCGGAAAAAGAAAAAACCTGGAATGAAATCTCGATTGTCTACTGATAGCGTACTTTTCAACATATGACCTAACCCAACTGCCTAGCTTCATCAAACATAAATAAAAAACCAAAATACTGAAACGGTCGGCCGAGCTTTCAAATTCCGAATTTAACACATTATATGTATACGGTAGTGTAATAATAGCAAGGCTGAGAAGCCAAAAGTGCCAACCAATATATAATGCTATACATAATTCCATTAAGGTCAGTGACCACTTACCAATACCAAGAAAACAAATAGGAACTCTTGACCTTTAATTGTCAAAACCAAGCAGAGAATATCTAATAAAATGTCCCCTGTGACAACATATAGCACGTGGAGAAACCGAATTTACAAATTATGAACACATGTTATCAGTCATCACATCTCTCAACTCAAAACGAAACACTCAATGACTCAATCAACTTGTTCAATCTCTTTCAACTCTTCCTTCTCCTCAAGTGTTTATATGTATCTTTCTTCCTTTGATTTCATTGCATTACATATTGCACTGCGTGGTAGATTGTGATATGCCGGCCTATATATAGATATATGTATATATATGATATAGATACCCCGATCGCGATCCGATCCGATCGTAGTCACCTTCACCATAAACAACAGATTCAAGATCAGATTCAGATTCAACTAACTAACATACATGCATTGTTGTACCTATTTATATCAAATCATCAAGTGAGGATTGAGGAAATTGAGGATGGTATGAAATTGATGACTATCAAACCGCAAAGCCCACAATCACAAATTCTCATTCATTCATGTGTGAATGAAAGCAAAACAACGCAACGGTAAGGTAATAGGTACATAGTTTTATGGTTATTATGCAGAAACGAAGTGTAAGCATTTTTAACGTACATGAAATGTGAAGTGAGTCCAGAATCAGAAAAACTTCTGATGACTATATCTGCTGGGATATCATTTACAAACGTTGTTGACATGTCCAATATACTTCCAGTCTCCTCCGATTCCATGGGATTATATGGAGCAATTTCATTTGGATTTTGGGAGGTGGTCGAGCCATCCTCTGGCCCCTTCACTTTGGTTTCTTCGACTCCTACAGTAACCGTAACCGTGAAAACAGACGAGTCTGTATCCATCGCCTCAATGTCGTTTTCAGTTTGATTGACCATTTTAATATTATTTTCTAAGATTTATTTATCTGAGAAATTTCACAAGAAACGCAGTTTATAACGGAAAAAACCGTATTAGAATTTCGGTGAAACCTTGAAAAAGTTTGCTATTGAGATAATTGGATGATAAAAAATAAATAAAATAATACTATTTTGGGAGCTCAAAAAGTCACAAAAGAATTCAAAACATTTTCATTAAAAAATATCAAATAGTTTTACTTCTACGAGGGAATGAAAAGGAAGATAGCTGATCTCGAGTAAGCTTGGGCCTGACTGACAAGCGGGCTGGGCCTTGTCTTCTTGTGTTTGGAAATTTTGGAATGCACGGCTCTGGAGGAATCCCCAACTTTGGGGCAGTCTGAGATAAGTACCTTCATATGATTCATTCTTTGTTTCAGCCCAATTCCTGGAGCTCACGTGAATCGACACGCAAAATCGATTTCCTTCCTTTTATTTTGTCTTCATTCGTCCGAAAGTAACATTCTTTGAACAATTTCAAGGTTATATTCTTTTATAAGGACAAGGATTTAATTCGTAAAGTTTCAACAACATTTCCAGGTGCCAGCGAAAATGAACAACGGAATGTAATCAACAGAAACGGCATTCAATAAGCGTTTTGGAAATGCGATTAGTCAGCCTGTAAATACAGTAATCGTAGTACGTATTTTTTTATGTGCCAGAATTTCGTAAAAATGAAATGCGAAACTGAAACTGAGGGATGGATTCAGAGATTTTCATAATCCCTTAGGATTCTTTGAAATACACAATTCTTTTTCTTGCAGCCCCTTTGCTTATTACAACTCGTTCCATAAAAATTCTTGAAGATTATGAATTGCTTGTTACGAAAAAGCAATGAAGAAATAGTGCGACCGTTTCTAAGCAAAAATTCTCACCAGTGTTCTGAGTCGTTTTGACCTCCGTTGAGAGAAAATTTAGAATATTATTATTTGCCGACTTTAATTTCGATGTAATCTTCTTCCCAAAAAGTCGCAAGCTGTCTTTGTTCCCGGTGTTTTCGTTTCCAGTCGTTGAACTATAGGGGGTGTTGCTCGACCCTGTACTTTCACCCAAAATGACAACCCGTTTCTTACCGCTGCTTTTACCGGGACAATCGGTGTCAAGGATGTTCGATGAGTGTGGGTTATTGTTGTACGACATCACTGTTGAGTTCGAGTTTGTGTTCAGAGAGGAAAAGCAACTAGTTGGACTACATAGTGATTCCCTGCTGTATTTCTTCGGAGGTATTGTACAAGTTGGTGAATTTTGTGTGCCACCATCACCTTTGCCAATCAGTCTCTCCTCATACCCTTTCCCTTGGTCCATCTTGATCTCGTTATCAACATCATCTGCGTCAGTCAAAATAATCTTTGGGGGAAGATTGTACTCAAGGTAATGTGGAGTTCGAGGCGCGCTGTACAAGATACGGTAGGAAGTGCTTGTAGGGGCTGGAGGCGTGTAGCCCCCATTCGTGGAAAAATAGAAAGATGTTTGAGTCGACATAGAAGTTCGACCCGGGGGTAAATTGTCTTCGTCTTCACTAGACTCAAGATATATGTGTTCTTCATCCACCTCTTTGCAGTGCTTGCCATTTACTAAGGACGATGACGTTGTAGGATCCATTGGATGAGTAGTTGTGGGAGTAACAGTTTGTGTACATACTCTTTCTATTTCCTCTGCACGTTCTTTTGTCGTTTGTTCACATACTTGTGGAGTGGGTGACTCTGGAATCGGAGATGGTTGAGAACAGCATGTCCTTTCATCATCTTCTTCACCATCAAATCTTTCTTCATTCAACTTAATCCAGAAGAATCACATTAGAAGAGAAAAGCAGGACAAACAAATGCCATGTCCAAATTTTTTATGTAACAATTTGCGAGTTTGGAAAGAAACAAAAAGTAAGAGAAAGCTTGAGAGCTTATACTTCTTTGAAACGACAACATTCAATTTCTTCTTTTTCCAAAAATAATACGTAGAAAGGTCTCTCTAAGAGCATCTTTAAATCTTTAAAACACATTTGTACATCTATTTGCCAATGGCTCTGACCGCACAAAGAGACACATGAATATCTCAAGGCTCATTGTCGATATTTTATATATGTTGATATTTAGATATTTAAAGTTTTCTTTCGTAAGCGTAAGCTTATTAACTTACAGAGAAGTAGAGATTCCATTCCATGAAGACAAGGAGAAATATAGGTTAGGTAGGTAAGACACATTTGCTTCCTAATATACTCATCACACACAAAAGGAGAAAGAAATTGTATTTTTCTAACAATCCAACATCAACTGAACAACTCCTGACAACTTCAAAGAGATTGCCGCAAGGAAAAAACTTGTGATGCGATAAATGCATTTATCATTCTCAGTGACAGCTACACTTATGTTCACTATTTAGGCTTCTTACATCACTACATCCACTACTCTACTCTACGTTCCCAGTCGAGTCCTCATTTCTTTCTCCGGTAGAAAGAGAGAAAGGGGGAAAAGATGAAAGAGTTAAATTAACAGTAACAGTACAAAGCGCAAAAAACAGCCTTTTCGCAATAAAGAATACTGTGTTTTGTCTTTGTGAAGAGGAATTGCCTGAGCGCAATATTGAATTTTGCTTGTTCCCACTTCCTGCAGAGTCACAATTACAAATCGATTCCTATTTCAAAATCGAAAAGAGTGAGCAAAAAGAAAAAAAGAAGAGTATTTTCAAATCTCATATTGTTCCAATACTACTGATTAAATTTTACTTGAGATCCAGCAGAATCAGATAAAATTCGCCTCAGTAGCTTTCTTCACTTGCTAACTTAATAACCCACTGCCTGGCTTCGCCTTTTCTCTTTTTTCCTTTCCTTCTGATCTTTGCCGATAAATATCAAATTAGCAGCTTTGACTTTTCTCTCTTGATCTTTGCTGGCTGGCGCTCACCGCTAGAGATCCTTTTGCCTCTTTTAGCCTCTAGTTCTTGCTAAAGAAAAAAACTTTCTTTGTGCAGCAAATGAAACAAAAGACATTATTCCGTTTCCTTTTTAGTGAAGCTATATATCCTTTTTCTTTTTCATTTCCTCAAGGTCACATTTTCTACCTCCTTTTCTCCTTTAATCTTTGCAACTAATCGAATGGAAATGTAGTTCTCGTGTTTTTCTTTTTAACATTAATCACCACAACAGCAGCGTTCGCAAGTAAACATTGGTCGAAAAACTCGTATTTTCTTTTCCAATTCCATATACATATTTATAAAGGAAAATGGGGATAAGATGCCGTGAAATGATGAAAGCGTTCAGCCAAGCAGGACGTGGAAATCTCATTGAAAGAGAAAGAAATATTTTAATATACACACCCGACACGTCAGATTGTTTCTCCTGTTCATTCGTCTTTCCTTTGGTGACAGTAAGCATGAAGTGATAAGTTTTAAGGACATTTCTAGACAATATCTCTTCCATTTCTGACGTGAATGATCGGAAATGAATGAAAATGTGACGTGTTTCTTTTTTTTTTTACTTTGTAATGAAAGTTTTTTTTTCCTTTTTTCTAAACAAACCTCCAAGGGCTGCTTAATTACTAGAAGAATGAGAAATTCGTATGAACCATATCGTAGTAGAAGATGTTTTTGTTCGCTATTCACACAATCTACCAGATCATGTAACGTAACATCCAAAAGTTTGAGCCACGATTTACAATCTGAGCACAGGGAAAGGCATAGGATTATGTTTACATAAAATTGTAACTTCCGTAAGATTGAAAACATTTTTTTCATTTTCATGCAATTCAGTATGTACGTGATACATAAGCAAAATTTTGTGGCATAGGTAGTTGGATAGATCTCTGACTGCTTTTACTATTTCGGTAATTCGAAACGAAAACAGTAAGTAAATTCTGCATTTTGTTTTTAGCTCTACTACCAGAAGCTGCAAGCACTAACTGAAATCAAACGTGCATCGGCGTGTCCATTCATTTTTTTTTTTTTTTTTTTTTTTTTTTTTTTTGTATAAAATGTTTATTGACGTCGTACATTCTTTTACCGAATATGTTACATTACGTATTCATTTTCGATGACTGGGAAAGCTCTGATATCAATCATTTGCCCTTTTTGTGGTCCACATGAAGTGGTTGGGAGACGACATTCCAGTAAAAAATGCAATGAAAGCAGTGCCAGTGCCAGTCTCCACGTATAAATGTATTTTTTGTAAAATTCAACAGTCTTTGCCATTACAAATCCGCTTTCTTTCCTTCTCCCTATAGGTACGTGCAATCTACGTCAGAAGAAGAAAATTGAAAGGAAAAAAATTGTAAGCTGGAAGAAAGTGGTGCGTGCATGTATGTATACGTTTTTATTTGTAGCAGTTATCATTCGTGCATGTTCAAGTGCACGAATTGGAAAGAGAAAAAGTCTTGTCTATTTTTTCTCCTTCTGCTACAGACACTGGATTTTTCCCTTTTTTGTAAGTTGTCTATTTCTAATGCTTCCTTGAAGAAACTACTCGTTTGTTTCAAAATACAGGAGGAATTGGAAAAAAAAAATTCTTCAAAGATGTGGGAATAATAATGCTCTTGAAGACATATTCACAGAGATCGGTACAATCCCGTATTACTGTAATCCAAAAGTGGGATTTGGATTACGGATTACAATCCGAATCCGTAATCCATTAGTTAATGAGAGAAAAAAATTCATCCATAATCCGTAATCCCAGCGCTCAAGGTGAAAAAAATAATCCGTAATCCATAATCCCGGTTTTAAAAAAAAATACAAGTAGTCCGTAATCCAAAATTTGTAATCCCAGTTTTCATGAATTATGCCAAATTTAAATACTAACTGTTACTTTTTAACCAATTTTGAATGAAATTCGACGGCGTGTCTTTGTTTTTAAACCCTGAGATTAAATATTTATTGTTGTTTGGAGGTATATGCAACGTTTTTTGTACTATTTTTTGCATCAATGTTATTCATAATTAAATCCGTAATCCGTACTCCCAATTTTTAAAAAAATTAAAGTAATCCGCAATCCGTAATCCCGGTCTCAAAAAAGTTTAAAATAATCCGTAATCCTAGCAAAACATTTTAGAACGTATTCCATAGAAATAATCCGTAATCCCAAAATTTTTTTCTGTAATCTGTAATCCGTAATCCAAAGAACATTTCATTGGGATTACCGATCTCTGCATATTCAACACGTTCTTTTCATGTCATAATCATAATCATCATCATCATCAATATAAAAGCTGCAGGGTTAAAAAAACATCAGTGTATTCCATAGAAAAAAACTGCGTCTGTCGAAACGTTCTCAGCCTCTGCTGAAACAAAAAATCTGCAGCAAACACAGAGCAGCGAACGTTGAATTAAAAATTTCCTCAACCTTTGCTGCCAATCCATTTCTGAGGATATGGCTTGACTATGCTTTAATCATCTTATTAAATCAATCATAAGATGTAATGTGCATTCGCATGAATTTTACTTTTAGAGGCTCATTTAGTATTAAAATGGGCTAAGGAAAATCCTTTGCACTATTTTCTGTTTCAATAATGGAGTCATCAAAGACAATTACGGGCGACCAATAGAATCAAGATTCAATTTCAGAAGAGTAATTAAATTTAAATTGACGTGTTTGGTATGAAACAAATCAGAAATCTTCGATGAGTGTTCGGGTGTGACAGAAGTTTTTTTTTTTGGCCTTTTACTCAGATTTACTTGAACAAAAAACGCAAACGATTTCGGCCTCATAGGGCAAAAGCAGTGTTGGTATGGAAAACTGAAATATGACTTGACTGTATTATATGTGACCAAATAAATGGTCTAAACAACAAACGAATAATACAGTCAAAAATTGTAGGTGCCTTTTTTCCAAGGTGTCTGCTCTTTCCCAGCTAGCTATCATAACTCATCTCATCATACTTTAAAACTAAATATTGAGCTAATTCTTTCCAAAATGATTTTAATGCAAAACTTCACATGCGTATGGCTGGTGTGAATTGTTGCAAGTATGCATCGCAATGCAATCTAGTAACAGACAAAAATAAACAATATGTATCTAGCAAAGCAAAATGTCTCAGGGATATTAACTCCCACTTGGATTTAAAAATAACAAAAATAATTCACATTTTAAAATTCATTTTCCAAACTAAATTCCTCCCATTTTCAAGACTAACGTAACGTCAAAAATCTGTTTTATTTTCACAGATTAGTTTTATTCCAAACTCTCTAATTTTCGTGACATTGTTTTTAATAAAACCGTAGCATTTGACATTTACATGAAATCTCTCTCAAAAACACCTTGGGACCTTTAAATCTTCTGCAAAAGAAAACCTTCCGAACGACATACTTGTTTTACTTATGTCACGTCATAATTCCTGTTATATTTCTCGTCTTATGGATACACCTTTTTAAGGTCTAAAAAATGACAAATTGCGGGATGAACGTCACAAACCATCTAAAAAGTCGTGTTTTTGACACATGTACGGAATGAAAAATAACTTTGTTGGATTACGATATTTCTCCAGTCTATCCTTTTCTTTTGGCTTTACTTTTTTACAGCTTCCGGGTTTTTGTAAAAGGGCATATAAGGTACTTGAGTATCAATGATAATGGAAAAAGAAGTTGCCCGGATAAAAGTACTAGCTAATTCTTAACAAAAGAGAAAGGAAATGTAACGTTATTGTGACGTAATGTGCACACACGCTTGCTTCATGATAAAACATGCGAAATGGAACAGTGAGTAATTTCCTGAAAAATATCTTTCAATTTCATTTATTTCCCTGGAACATATATTTGTTGCGAATCCTAGAGAACATATGCATTAAAATATCAATCAAGATATACATGCTCAAGTTCAATGTAAAATTCCCCACTATTCAATAAACTGACATTGTCATCGTTCTCATGCTTTTTCCGGAGGAAATTGAAAATGATGCTTTTGGAAATGATCAGGGAAGAAAGGGACTCGAGACAACTAAAAGCGGAGAAAAATATTGTACGTTGTTTAAAGAAAGGAAAAAATTACATTTTATTTCAGAGTCTAAGAAATGCATCTGTATAAGTTACTTATATAGACCACTAGATAAAAAAAACGTTGGTTTCCAAAAAAGACAGCCTCTCTAGTAATAATAAGGGCAATTTTAAAGGGCCAGCACGGAAAACGCGGCGAATGAAATTGGGAGCCAAAATTAGTGGGAAAAGAAATGAGGCAAGATGGAATGGAGGAATGGAGAAATATGTAAACACTTAAAACAGGATGCAGACCAATATATTAAACCCCAAGGAGCTCCTCGAAGCTAACATTTTCTTAAAGTCCGGTCCACTTTTCAGCATTTACAACCAGTCGTGCGTAATTTAAGCATCCCTTTTCAAGTGATACACAAAATGCACAAGCAAGAAATTTAGAAAGTGCTTTCTTTGAAAGAATGCCATGTTCTGTAAGTAAAGAGGCTTGTGTCACTAGAGACAATTTACTGGGAGATTCTGGAAGGCGTAAGAGTTTCTATTAGTAGCGCTCGTACTAATAAAATATGCGATTCATTTTTGGATCCCATGCCAGAGTGCAAAGGAAACGACTTATAATATGAAAACAGGTACGGGAAAAAGAACAAATGAGACGAGTAAAAAGGGCCAGGACATTAAAGTCATAAAGAAGTTAGTAAAGGATTCTTTATTCGTTTTTCACTTTCTTTCCCATTTCATACATTATTATTCGGTAGCACTACTTTTTCTGAGAAGATTGTAGTGCTCTGCCCTTTAATTATTTCCATCGTTTTTCAGTGGTAGTAGTCAAACATAAGTATAAATGACATAAAAAGTTCATTTTATTCTTCATAAAGGGCTTATGCATGTGCACATGCATAAAAAGATAATGCTGAAAAACGTACATTGCAACCACGAATAACTTGAATTAAATCTCTAAAACTCTTTGTCATTAAATCAAAAATTCTGCAAAAGATCTTACATGCATGATGAGCTGTTAAATGGACGATGTGATTCCGTTGCATTACGTAAGAGCGAAGAGCAGTGTAGGTTCTTTTGAGAAAGGAAACCAAGTCAGATGCTTAATAGCTTTCCAAAATAAAATTCGATGGCTTTTTTTATTCCACAAATTAAGGCAGCCGTTGACTGCTACTACTACAAGTACTACTAACTAGTTGAATTGTTATAACGAAGTTTACATAAAAGCCCGTTTCATTCGACTTTTAATGCGCACATTAAAAAAGTTTTAAGTTAGGTAGCAAAGGGAAAACTACGTTTTATTTGTTCAAGTACCTAATGAGATGAACCGCACTTGATCAATTTAACGGTTGTGAAGAACATTATAATATTTCCTCTTATTATTGAGCTTACTCACTTCAATTTTGGGGAATGCAAATAGATTCAGAATGTCACACATTTTGGAAAACGATTTTAGCTTATCCAAAAGGACAGGAGCACAAAGCAGAAATTTCGGCACTCCGTTTTCACTTGGAAGAATAAAATTTGTGCAATCATCTCGACGACCGCAAAACTCCATGTATTTCAGCTGAATAGGGAAGCAATTATGCTAATTTTATATGTTCATCTTTCACGAGCCTACTTTGCCAAAAGCCTTTTTCTCTTCCAGTTCCGCTAACTCTCTTTTGAAATCCTTCACAGAGCTCGGAGCTACGAGTGTTATTAGTTCTGCTCGTGCATGTCATCATCGACATTTCCTAAAAAAACACGAAGGCAGCCTTTAAGACGAAAGAATTGGAATGGAATAAAGCGAAAACATATGAAATGGAAATTATGAAACCAAATCGAATAAGAGTAGCACATACAAGCACGAATGACAGTACCGAGGTGATGATCAAGGACACAAAAAGTCACTGAAGTCAGAATGGCATTACTCAATTCATCATTGTTTTCCATGATTATTTCATGATGTGACACGGATGATTGAAAAGATGTTTATCAGCGGGCAAACAAAGCGTGTCAAAGGAGAAGTAGGACGCGTGTTTTAGAGGGTCGCAGACAAACAATTTTCTTTCCATTCTGTCATAAAGTCGGAATCTGATACATGTAGTATAATAGTATGATCGAAAGTCGATTAAATTATGTATCTTCGAGTTTGGTAAAGATTTTCTAAAGAATATTCCATCGTTTATCGTTCAATAATCTGCAGCGGCCGAAATTTGAACAGGACAAGAACATGAAACGGTCAATCGGTGATCTCATTGAGGTATGCATACGAATTCAGGTCCATATGGTGAGATTTTAACAAAAACATGTGAGCAAGAACTGATTTATACATCTAGAAGCCTTGAGATTGTTAAATGAAAAGCAAGTCCGACAATCAATTCAATATTATAATCAAATGAAACCCGTATATCTACGCAAAAACAAGACTTTTTTAAAATCCCACAAAACAGTCTCGCATTCAGTTACCTATTTAATTATATATTTTCAGCATTTTCAGGTCTTTCTTCCTCTTGAGCAGCACTTGGTAAAATAAATTGGTTCCTCTTTTGAGATCAAACATAATTAAGATTGGCATAATGGAGTGAAAGTCTTTTATTAAAACTTTTCAGAGACAGTTTCTGCAGCTCAGTGAGCACATAAAAGATTCATTACATGACTTAGAAATTGTAAGCCGCATTCAAAAAGGGATTTCATATCTTGAAAAGGGCTTCAATTTTAATAAACTTATGCAACACAGCCAAATGCCATGGCATACCACCACATTAATATCACCAAACGTGTCTCGTGTCCGCGACTTGAGTAAAGCCCCTCTATTATTATTATTATTATTATTATTCAATATTCCTCTCGTCAATATTCAAGAGAGGGGTCCCATCAAATTAAGAGTCATGTAGATGTAGAAATCGAAATCAAGTACTTTCACTAACGAGTTCTTTTAGATTCTTTGAGTGCTTATACAATAGACAGTACTAAAAGCCATTATTATTATGCCGATAAGGATAATGTCGATATGTTATTTATGATGCCTACCTATGACGGTGACAGGGATAACTTGGCCTTTTGTGGACAACTTGCGGGAGCAAAAGTATATGATACGAATAATAAACTAGGTAAGGTTCGAGCACACAAAAATTTGGGGTGAAATTGGACAGGACCAGGACACTGGCACTGCGTTTACTATTTTTTACATTCTCGCCTACGCAAAATAAACCCTACTTTTGATTTCAACAAAAAACAAAGAAACCTCAATCAAGTGGAAAATTTGGTAAGGCTTCTCATTTTTGTGGTGTGGTCGGTTGTTTTACTACTTTCAGAAACCGTTGTAACATAGATACAAAGGTATACATACGTATTTTATATACAAGTAAAAGCCTTGCTTCATCAGCAGAAAAACAATAATTATGTCGGGAATTAATTCCTTATTTTGTTCCATGCTATCAGTTTACTCATTATTGAAGTAAAACATGGAGATGGAAGGTGAAGTGAAGAGGTAGGTAGGTGTAGGTGATGAAATCCACACAGGATTAACAGAACAAAAATAGGAAAACCAACAGCAAAGAAAAAAATCCCTTCCATTTTAGCTTTAAATCTCCTCGAGAGATACATTACTCTTACAAAACAAACAGTGCACATGCGTATTCAAATTATCCCAGGTACAAACTTAAACAAGCTGGCAAGGACTATAAATGATATATAGTGCGGGTCGTGATGATGACGACAATCCCAACTCATGCAATATTAACCTTTGCGTTCCTCCACAAGAATTCTCATTTTACATTGTTGCGGTGTGTAACTCTTAAAAGATTATTTTAAAGAACCGCAAACAACGCCGCAATATAATGCTATCACTTGAACCTTTCATCTTCACTTTGTAAATGTTTCATTAAACTAAATTAGAGGAGCTAGGAAATAATAGAGTGGAAAAGAAAATACCTCTTTACTTATTAGTGATCATGTGCGGGAAAGTACTATCTAAAACGTATTTCACCAGATGTTCGCCCATGTTTACTAGAAAAACGTCTAAAAAGCAATAAAAATAATAACAAGGGATGTAAAACAAAAACATTGAATTGATTCTACGATTGAAAAAATTTTCCACTCTTTCCCAAATAAGTACTGAGAAACTCCCATGGTCATAGTCATGTACTATACAAAATACCAATAAACTCTCAAAGGTATCATGAAATTGAAACGTTTTTTTGCCATGTGCAACAAAATAGAAAAATGATTTTTATCATACCCATTATTGCATCCAGCCTCTCTTTGCTACTGCTCTCTTATTATTAACCAAGAAAATCATGGGGAAAACTATGAAAATTTTTGGTTCACCCCGCGCATTTTCTAACCACCACAACACAGTTTACTTTCCACTGAAGGAGAAAACACGAGCTGTGTGAGGAATGATAAACTGCCTTAGACTACTGCCATCACAAAAAAAAGATGGGGAATAAAGAGAAAAAAAGATAATTTCTAATTGTTTTATTCTATATCTCACTTTCACCACACATACTTTCCCATTACGCGAGTGTCTGTCGGTTTTTCACCTACCTTTCACTGCAAAGCTAAAATCCCATAGGAAAAGAACTTAACGCGACCTTGCCCTTTGTCTGGATTTCTTCCCTTTCTTGCCAACACATAACATGCAAAATTCTCGAATCCTTCGTTGATTCCAAGGAAAAGTAATGTTTAACCGTAGTTACCTTATTGGTTTTGGTTTCACTTTTAAGTGCCGCGAATGTTTTTCCCAGAGAGAAACATAATTAACTTTGGTGTCACATTTAGCAAAGTACAATATTAATGATGAAAAAGAAACTTGTGTTTCTAATGACAAAAGTGTACACATGTCTTTTTTTCATAATGTATTTGTATTTTGTGAAATATCCACATCTCCCTTACAACACTGTTTTTTATGAGTCCTTGCTCACGATTAGAAAGGAAGTACATACTAGATATTCAATATGCATATATCGTGGAATTAATAATGTTCACGAGTGCATGAGTGCTTCTAATCAGCCCAAGTTTCGGTTTCATTTTCCAAAAGAGAAAGTAAAAAAGTTTTGATAGCATAGCATAGTAATATCAGCCTTATACATTCGTTCAAACCGTGTAGTTCTTTCTATCTTTGTGATATACATACATATGAACAATATGATTATTTATGAGGCTCCCTCCTCCCGCTCTGTCCCTGGCTTCCCTCGTCGCTTGGGTATAACGAAATGTGATACTTTATTCAAATAAGTGTCTAGTTTAAGGTAACAAAAGAGCTCTGTGGCCACTGTGATGTGAGGTGGCAATAAAAAATGCTTTGAATTTCTTCCTTTCGCTGCCCACTCAATAGCGGCAGATTATTTACGTGAAGGTTGAAATAGAATGGAAAAGATGAACATACATATAATCTAATTAGTTAGTTGGTGAGTGTGACTGGAAAAACTGTAGCAAAAAAGGCATGACTTCCCCTATTTGTTTTTCAAATCTAATATTTGATGAAACGCTTAAGCTTCATATTAGGTTTATACTTTGTTCAAGCTTTTTTTGCAACATAAGGCAAAAAAAATCGAATGACGAAGGACATGAAAACTATCAAAGTCGATACATTACCTCATTATCTTTTTCCATATTTGCGAGGAAGTTCTACAAAAAAATAAATGGATATAGGGAGCAACTCTAAAGTAAATTGCGTTATGAGTTTTTTTTAGCAACGCATATACTTACTACAGCATGGATTCCTTTAAAATATACACAAAATAAAGGGGAAAATGTTTGAAGGCAACTTTCGAGAGACAGGAATGTTTGACGTAGTTTGATTTAATGCGATAAAAACACCTGAAAAAACGAATAGTGTCCTCCTTCATCTTCCTCTTCATCGCCTTCCAAATTTTATCTACTCCCGCTCTCCACTATTTTACCCGATCCATATCAAGATTAGCTCCATTTGCTCCATCACCACCACCACGACAAACTGCACAATGTATCCCATTTCAAGATACAATATAAGAAGAGAGACAGAGATAAGGGGAAACATGAGTCTTTAGAAAGTTTACTTTGACTACTGAAAAGGAACAAGTTAACTTTCAGGTCAACAACAACCCAGGCGGGTAGTGTAAAGTAATTTCATTTTTATTTACCTTAAACGGCACCACTTTTTTCAAGAAAATGCTGACTTACTTTATTTGTATGCAAAACTAATAAAAAGTAATGAAAGACTCCACAAGCCTCTGCTTGTCTGCTTTAAAACTTTTCTTTACGCGTATGACAGCGCTCGCTACGAGAAAGCGAAACAAGAGAAGCAGAGATTTCCTTCACAAACTTTAATGCATACAAATTTTACATACATAAATTCTTTCTCTTCCAAAATGCGTTTCTCCATCGTACAGCATGGAAGTTTAAAAGGAAGTCCGTATCCGTAATACAAACTTTTTACAAACCGGTTGAATCGCTTTCGCAAACAGTGATTTCGCATTTCACCCCAGAAAATAAGCGTACTCAAAAAAGTAGGAGCTGTTGGCTCGCTTGTAACAAAAATTCCATTCTCTAGACGCAGATGGAAGGAAAAATTGTAAGGAAATGAATTTCGTTGAGTGGTAAAGAAGTTGAATCGAGAAGAAAATTAGTTGGTTGGCTCATGATGCATTAATGCATAATATAGCAGAATTTTAAAACCCAGAATGCATGCACACAGTTCGGTTATCCTTAGAAAAAAACGTTTTGAACACCAATTAAACTTTTGCGCTTTTCTCCTTTTAGATAATGGAAGGGTACGAAGCTACAGAACGATGAGTACTGTATGTTAAATTAAATATATTTAAAGATAAGATCGTGATGTCTTCAGAAGAAGTAGTCAACTCGTTGAAATTTAAAACTTTAAACGAAAACTAAATTTCTCTTACTTTTAGCTTCTTTCCATTAATATGAAATGAGCGTGATGTACAAAGTGCTCACACTCACAAACTTTTGCTCGCTTTCCTGTGTGGAACGTCTGGAGTTCACACACAAGTTATATAAATTTTCCGTAACGCGTAATGAGAATAAATGAGGCTGTGAGACATACCTTAGTAACCTGAATATCATCGGTCAGTGTAATACAAATTTCTGTTTCCTCGTCGTCCTCCGTGTCTTCTACAATATCATCTTGAATGTTTTCTAGCGAAATTATAGCATTGCTATCTTCAGCACTCACAGTTGAAACGCAGTTGTCTTGTCTAGTTTTCTCTTTCACGTCCTTTTCACTACTGGCGTGGCTCCTTGCTAGTTTCTCTGGACTTTGGTTTGTGCCTTCGTAACACCTGTCACTCGGATGAAGAGCTTTATCTTCCGCAGCTGGTGTGATTGTATTTCTATCGTTACAAGTAGTAGTAGTAGTAGTAGTGGCGCTGGTGCTGGTAGTGTGCTCAGGAGAAAGAATGGATAAACTATTAGGAGCGTTACCGTTGGTATTAGAGCTATTCACTTGACCACAATCGTTGATACCGTTTCCGCTGTTGACAGCGATATTGTTATTACCACTTGACCATTTCAGCCCTTTGGAAAAGAAGGTTCGAACAATTTGCCAACCTCTACGGAGTCTTCCTTGGTTTACTTGCTGCTGCTTAAGAGGAGACTTACTCGTACAGGCCTGTCTCTTTCTCCACGCAGATCCACTACTATCTCTACTCGCGGGACTGCTGCTGGTTTCCTTCCTTCCTTCATCCATAAAAATGGAATCAGCGGACGAGGAGGCAAACACACGACGTTCACGGTGGTTGAATTGCTGTTGGTGGTGGTGGTTGTAAGGATCTGAGTGTCTCATGCTTGTGACAGCTCTATCCTTTTTTGTGGCTCGCTTCCAGAGGGAAAACCTTCCGTTTATACGCCTCCTCCAGCCACACAATAGCTCGGTATAACTCGGGGGCAATAGTAGCCAACATCTTGCCTTCGTAGACTGCTTGTCCCGCAAGCGATGAACTTGGGAATGACGCTGATACTCTGCGAGATTCGATAGACGACCTTCAAAAATTGTCTTAATTTTGACAACACCCACGCGGAGCAAAACCACGAGAGCCAGGAGTAAAAACACAGATACCCAGTCTAAGCCTAATTTCTCCACTATTCTTAGGGTCACTCTGGTCAATGACACGTAGGGAAAGGAGTAAGGATCTAGATTCTCTAACAAAAAGTCCGTGCAACCTCGTTCTCTGTAGGCGTTGTCTAAGTAACTCTGGCGACGCGAGTGGTAGTGCGTTGGGTACACATGGCTTTCAAAGTTCTCTGTCTTGGTTGACGAGCTGGATGTTTCCCAGTCTGCTTCCTCACCACTACCATGGAGAAATGAGGAAACGATAATGTCTGCCAAATTTCCATGTAATGACTCTGGGCGTTTTGTTGTTGCCCCAGTTGCAACATTCCCTATGATTGACGTCTTGCCTGGATTTGACTTTGAAAACTCATGTGGAGAATTCGCAAAGACTCCAACGGCTAACAGGCCTGCAGCTGCTGTTGCTTTCGCTGCTGTGGTTCTCGTGGAAGATGCAGAGGAACTGGCCAGAGCAGAGGCAACCCAAGAGTGAACTGCGGAGGTACAAACCACTGGCTCCTCGTCTTCATAGCAGAAGAGAAGATCCTCATTTGTAGTGCTTGCTACTGCTCTATCTCCATGAACGCCTGATGAGGAAGAAGCGCCGCTCCATTCCAAAGAAGACATTAGAGATGACAGAGTTAGAGCAGTGCAAGTGGCGCCTGCCTCTAGTACAACTGGAGAATTTACTAAGGCTTCCTCTGTTCTTGGCTCCATCATCAAGAAGACCAGGACAGAAATGCAAGAAAACAGCTTCAGTGTGGAATGACGTGCTAGCACTACACCACCATCATGAGTCGACAAAACCGGGCTTCTAGGTGTGCATATTTATGCTTATGATACGATCAAGCTTCATAATAATGGCTCACACGTCACGCCAACAGCATAGCAGCAGCAGCAGTCAAGTCACAAGATGGAGACCAATACAGTTACCCTGGATTTATATTGCCATAATAAAGCCAGTAGGTCCACAAAAAAGGGACTCATCCAAATCCGCATTTGCAGCCAGCTTCCTCGCACACCAGGACTACTAGTATCATCACGTAGTTCGGGATCTAATATTTATTGAATGCTTCAACACAACCATAACATCCTAGTCCCTTCCTTATCTCACTTTGTCGTCAACACACAGAGCATCCTCCATCCACTAACGGCGCAACACCGAAAAACAATAAAACTTTTACGTCTTAAAGGGTATAAAATCCTGATTTCCTACCCCATTTACACAAGAAATGGTTTTATAATCTATTTTGAAGCAACAAAACGCATCCACAAAACTGTATCAACTCCAGAGTCACAATAAACAATCAAGGTGAACCCAAAAATAATACGAGAATTTTGGACATTTCAAGCAGACTCTCTTTACACTCCTATCAATTTTAGACACTTTTCCAAGTTCCAGTGCATGTACATCGAGCATGCATCGAGTTACTTTTTACTATTTCTTTTCCTGTCCTTGTGGTGCATCATCAAAACTAAGCGAGAGATGCCATTTAAAAAAGCGCTTTATTTCTTTATTTTTTTCGCCTGCTTCCCCTTTTCTTTTTTTGTTTGTTTCGTTTCGGGCAAATGCAAAAATTACCTACGTAAACTGATTCAATAACATCCAATAGGTTGGACTGGAGCTACGACTGCTACAGAAAACTTTTTTCATGCTTCTAGGCTTTGAAAAAATGTACAGAATTTTTCTTCACTGTCACAGTCAACTTGGAGATCAATAAACCATATAAAATGCCATTGGAAGGAGGAAAAAGTGGCCAATATTATTCTCCGTTTTTTTACACTTGCAAACTCAAATAAAACAATAATATCTCTTTTTTGGTGTAGCCATCTCCACATATACAGACGTTGCCATATAGTATATCAATACAGGTCGGATGCTAGAAATATTTTTTCTTTACCAAAATCTCAGCATATAATGTGGTTTAGCCTGATCTCAAAAATTGCAAAACTATGTATGTAGGCCTAAGTTCTAACGCAACGTTGTCAGCGCATGAACATACTTGAAAAAGTACGGCGATGACGAAACAATTTTTTTTAATCAATCGAATATTAGAAACAAGTTACATTTTATACAATAATCGCCAATTACGAGCTTTCATAATAATGATTTTACAAAATATTATACAATCATGTACAACTGAGACTCAGATATCAACTACTACAATCAATATATCTTGGCTGTAAGGATTCACGTTCCACTAGCAGCACAACAGTCACCAAAAGAGACTGCATTCGTAAATAATATTCATTAATAAATTGAACCACGTTTTTTCGCAATGTTTTTTTCAGTTTTCACGGTGACGACGCGACGTTCTATATTTCACAATCATTTTTCCGGCGATACGCAACTATTCTGAGGACAAGATTACTTACACTAATAGAATACTTTTATTGAAAGAATCAGAAAAATTGCAAAACTTTTTCTATTTGCATAGTTTCCTTTCCCAGCCAGGAATCCTCACATTTACTACACAAAACCAACCTCAAAATTATTTTACATTCTACCGCTAACTTGATGAACGGTAAGAGATACGACCACGACGTGACTCGATCGGAACAGCAAAATAATGAAAGAATCGAAATCGTTTAACGGAAGCATAAAAAGCGGAACAAGGCTACGCATTTGTGCAAGGGAAAGCGTGGATGTTTTACAGGCTTCTAATGAACTAAATGATAAGTAGCGTAGGATAAAGAATATTTTTGAAAATCTCAATCAGCAAGGGTTCTGGTGGTGCCATACAATACATTTTACTCTAAATGAGTACTTTTACCATGTAAAATAGAAGGACGGGGGGTACATAAATATAGAGTAGTAGTTCTTTTCTTCTCGAAATCTTAAAATTCCTCTCTATCTTGCCCGCTGTACACAAAGAAAAAAGAAACCAGAGAGCCAGCAAGGAGATTAGTCACATGGTGCATCCCAGCACACTGGTTGGTTGTTGCCAGTGAAATGTTGTTATGCCATATTTTGTATTATTCTTGAGAAAAAACGCACTCACCAACCATGTCCGTGCCAATATCACTTATTTCGTAATAGTTTTAACTTATGCTTACGTCGATTTTCATTTTTTAGAGTGGGAGTTGAGGGACCTTGCACATCATATATCATTTCACTACATCTATATGAAGGAAATCAAATTTATTTTGTAAAAGGTTATAGAAATTGCAAAGCTCAGAATGAAAACAAAATAAACAATTTTCTTTAAAAAGATCAAGTTGAGTCCCGGAGGAACGTGATATTCTTCGAGGAAAACTTCCCTCTGCCATGCCACATGCTACATTTATGAGAACCATTATTGTAAGAAATCTTGTGCTGGCATGGCATGTGGATTATTACTAGTACATCGCAGGCAGATACTATGTAATGCTCACTCACTCAATATATTTGCTCACATGATATTTTAGCTAGAGCTAGAGATCATTACTGGCAAAAGAAATATCATACTGACACAGAGAAACGACCGTTCATCAGAAACAAATTGGTTTTGGTGCTTGCTCAACTTTAAATACAGTACTACGTCTCAATCCACACACCGGCCAAAAACCTTAATTTACAACTGGGTTGGTAGGTAATCATTTTTTGGCATTATTGCAAGAAAATATTAAAGAAATATAATAACTATGCATATTTTGACACCAGAATTCGAGAACTTTACCTATTCCAATCCTCGTTGGAAGATAATAGGACTTAGATGATGACATGGTATAACCACAGCTAATCTCTCTTATTTTCATCAGTTTTTTTCTTATGCATCAATAATTTTAAATAAAGTTGTTAAAACTTGTTGTTTGTTTTAATCACCGATTGCGGTTTACAGTTAAAAAAATTTCAAAATTATAATGTAGCAGTCTTGTTCAGTCTTATTCAGTCTCTTGTATTCGCTCAGCTACGTAATCAATGTATTATATGTCCCCATTCACACTGCCCAATTGTTTGTTTACTACCACTCTGACAAGGTAAAAACAAGCAAAAAGATGGGACATGTTCTCAAGAAGTAGATATGCGTAGGATTCTCTTAAGCTCTCTCAAGAGATTTATATGGATTAGATGCGATGATTTCTGTTTAGTGCTTGATTAAGCCATGTTATGGCTTAATCAGGGCTGCCATGATTTTCTGCATAATGAGGCAAACTTGGAACGACTTCGTTTCAAGCTATAAATGGCATATTTTTCCGGTGAAACTTGTTTTCCGTTTTCCAAAGCATTGTCACAGAGTGTGAGTACAACGTAGACAAAACAAATACTCAAGTCATGAAGTAGTCAAGAAATAGTAAAAATGTTATCCTTCAGATCCTATTATCTGTGCAGAATTTCCATAGAATCAAACAAGTTAGGAAAAACGAAATACAGAAAAAAACATTGTGGAAAAGTGTAGAAAACTGACAATAAATAGAACAAAAAGATGAAGAAGAATCAAGAGAAAAAGAAAATAGATGTAAGCGTAAATGTTCCACTTCTCTGACCTGAAAAATATTTATGAAGGGGATGAGTACCTAATCCAATAGGAAGAGCTTTCTTTGTTTGTTTCAGTTCTCCGAAACTTCAAACCACGTATATCTTGCTTCTGTAGTGGATAGAAGTCGAAGGTGTATAAGTATATACTTACACTATAGCCGTGGACCTGTTTGTGCACCAGACGTCGCAAAAACGACGGAGAAAGAAGTACAGAACCGTACATTGGAATCACCGGAGGAAAGTCTGAAAAGTGTTTCACTACTTATATGTATCCACAAAATTGCGTTTTTTAGTTTAAACGAAAAACTCGCATAAGTTTTGTTGCCATGCCGTTCACTTATCGTACGTTTCGGTCATTATTAATCTTGTGCTTGAGTCCATTCTTGTTTCAACAACGTTACTTTGACTTGCATTGCATGCTCAAAGCGTCATTACTGTTATTAGCTAAGCTAATGGTAAGGTCATCATCATCGCAATCTTCGTTCCATGCTTTCTCTACACCTTTGGGAAATACTTTTTCTTTCGCTCTGTTTCCCTTATTTCATACATAAAAGGAGTTTTAATACCTTTTTTTACGAAAATTTAAAAAAAAAGATGTGCCTACGCCCACTCACTCATAAACTAAGAGAGGAAATTGAATAGGGTTACCGTTACCAGTAATAGGGTTGTATGTTGGTGAAAAGTCTAATGTAAGTAGTAGCTGCCCGAGAGTAAAAGTAAAAATGACAACATGAAGTACGCAAAATATAATAAGGCGAACACTTGGATGCGATATTTTGACATTTTTGGATGCGTTTAAAAAATTTTTTGGATGCGTTTGGATGCGAT